>CANNZV010004010.1:0-49292 GCA_947561585.1 Caprella mutica
GTAGATAGATCCTTTGCAGAATATAGAACTTTTGCTGTTACTAGATCCTTTACTGTAGATAGATCATTTGCTGTAGATGGATCCTTTGCTGTAGATAGATCCTTTACTGTCGATAGATCCCTTGCTGTAGATAAATCCTTTTCTGTATATAAATCCTTTGCTGTAGATAGTTCTTTTGCTGTAGATAGATACTTTCCTGTTGATAGATCCTTTGCTGTTGATAGATCCTTTGCAGAATATAGAACTTTTGCTGTTACTAGATCTTTTGCTGTATATAGATCCTTTGCTCTTGATAGATCCTTGACTGTAGATAGATCATTTGCTGTAGATGGATCCTTTGCTGTAGATAGATCCTTTACTGTCGATAGATCCCTTGCTGTAGATAGATTCTTTGCTGTAGATAGATCCTTTGCTGTTGATAGATTCTTTGCTGAACATAGATTCTTTGCTGTAGATAGATTCTTTGTTGTAGATAGATCTTTTGTTGTGGACAGATTCTTTGCAGTAAATAGATCCTTCACTGTAGATAGATCCTTTGCTGTAGATGGATCCTTTGCTGTAGATAGATCCTTCGCTGTAGATTTATCGTTTATTGTAGATAGATCATTTGCTGTAGATAGATCCTATACTGTAGATAGATCCATTGCTGTAGATAGATCCTTTGCTGTAGATAGATCCTTTGCTGTAAATAGATCCTTTGCTGTAGATAGATCCTTTACTGTAGATAGATTTTTTGCTGTAGATAGATTCTTTGTTGTAGATAGATCCTTTGCTGCAGATAGATCTTTTGTAATAGATAGATCATTTATTATAGATAAATCCACTGATGTAAATAGATCAAAGATCCTTTGCTATAAATAAATATATAAATCCTTTGCCGTAGATTGATCCCTTGCTGTAGATAAATCCTTCGCTGTAGATAAATCCTTTTCTGTAGATAGATCCTTTTCTGTAGATAGATCCTTTACTGTAGATAAAAGCTTTGCTGTAGATAGATATCATACAGTAAAATGGATCTTTGCTGTAGGTAGATCTTTTGCTGTGGACAGATCCTTCGCTGTAGATAAATTCTTTTCTGTAGATAGATCCATTACTGTTGATAAAACCTTTGCTGTTGATAGATCCCATACTGTAAATAGATCCTTTGCTGTAGAGAGATACTTTGCTGTAGAAAGATCCTTCACTGTAGATAGATCTTTTGCTGTAGATGGATCCTTTGCAGTAGATAGATTCTTCGCTGAAGATATATCGTTTATTGTAGATAGATCCTTTGCTGAAGATAGATCCTATACTGTAGATAGATACCTTGCTGTAGATAGATATTTTGCTGTAAATAGATCCTTTGCTGTAGATAGATCCTTTGCTGTAGATAGATCCTTTACTGTAGCTAGATTCTTTGCTGTAAATAGATTCTTTGTTGTAGATAGATCCTTTGCTGTAGATAGATCCTTTGCTGTAGATAGATCTTTCGCTGTTGATAAATCCTTTTCTGTAGATAGATCCTTTTCTGTACATAGATCCTTTACTGTAGATAAAACCTTTGCTGTAGATAGATCCCATACAGTAAATAGATCCTCTGCTGTAGATAGATCCTTTGCTGTAGATAGATCCTTTGCTGTAGATAAATCCTTTTCTGTAGATAAATCCTTTGCTGTAGATAGATCCTTTGCTGTAGATAGATACTTTCCTATAGATAGATCCTTTGCTGTAGATAGATCCTTTGCAGAATATAGAACTTTTGCTGTTACTAGATCTTTTGCTGTAGATAGATGCTTTGCTGTAGATAGATCCTTTGCTGTAGATAGAGCCTTTACTGTAGATATAATTTTTGCTGTAGATAGATTCTTTTTTGTAGATAGATCGTTTGCTGTAGATAGATACTTTGTAGTAGATAGATCCTTTACTGTAGATATATCCCATATTGTAGATAGATCTTTTGCTGTAGATAGATCCTTAACTGTAAATGGATTCTTTGCTGTAGATAGATCCCTTGCTGTAGATAGATCCTTTGAAGTAGATAGATCGTTTACTGTAGATAGATCCTTTCCTGTAGATAGATCCTTTGCTGTAGATAGAACTTTTGCTGTAAATAGATCTTTTGCTGCAGATAGATCCTTTGCTGTTTATAGATCCTTTCCTGTAGATGGATCCTTTGCTGTATATAGCTACTTTACTGTAGATAGATCCTTTGCTGTGGATTGATTTTTTGCTGTATATTGATCCTTTGCTGTAGATAGATCCTTTGCTGTTTTTAGATTCTTTGCTGAACATAGATTCTTTGCTGTATATAGATTCTTTGTTGTAGATAGATCTTTTGCTGTGGACAGATCATTCGCTGTAGATAAAGTCTTTTCTGTAGATAGATCCTTTTCTGTAGATATATCCATTACTGTTGATAAAACCTTTGCTGTTGATAGATCCCATACTGTAAATAGATCCTTTTCTGTAGAGAGATACTTTGCTGTAGAAAGATCCTCTGCTGTAGAAAGATTCTTTGCTGAACATAGATTCTTTGTTGTAGATAGATACTTTGTTGTAGATAGATCCTTTGAAGTGGACAGATCCTTTGCAGTAAATAGATCCTTTACTGTAGATAGATCTTTTGCTGTAGATGGATCTTTTGCAGTAGATAGATCCTTCGCTGAAGATATATCGTTTATTGTAGATAGATCCTTTGCTGTAGATAAATCCTATACTGTAGATAGATCCCTTGCTGTAGATAGATCCTTTGCTGTAGATAGATCCTTTGGTGTAGATAGATCCTTTGCTGTAGATAGATCCTTTACTTTAGCTAGATTCTTTGCTGTAAATAGATTCTTTGTTGTAGATAGATCCTTTGCTGTAGATAGATCCTTTGCTGTAGATAGATCTTTCGCTGTAGATGAATCCTTTTCTGTAGATAGATCCTTTTCTGTAGATAGATCCTTTACTGTAGATAAAAGCTTTGCTGTAGATAGATCCCATACACCAAATAGATCCTCTGCTGTAGATAGATCCTTTGCTGTAGATAGATCCTTTGCTGTAGATAAATCCTTTTCTGTAGATAAATCCTTTGCTGTAGATAGATCCTTTGCTGTAGATAGATACTTTCCTATAGATAGATCCTTTGCTGTAGATAGATCCTTTGCAGAATATAGAACTTTTGCTGTTACTAGATCTTTTGCTGTATATAGATCCTTTGCTCTTGATAGATCCTTGACTGTAGATAGATCATTTGCTGTAGATGGATCCTTTGCTGTAGATAGATCCTTTACTGTCGATAGATCCCTTGCTGTAGATAGATCCTTTGCTGTGGATAGATGCTTTGCTGTAGATAGATCCTTTGCTGTAGATAGAGCCTTTACTGTAGATATAATTTTTGCTGTAGATAGATTCTTTGTTGTAGATAGATCGTTTGCTGTAGATAGATCCTTTGTAGTAGATAGATCCTGTACTGTAGATATATCCCATATTGTAGATAGATCTTTTGCTGTAGATAGATCCTTAACTGTAAATGGATTCTTTGCTGTAGATAGATCCCTTGCTGTAGATTGATCATATGATGTAGATAGATCCTTTACTGTAGATAGATCCTTTGATGTAGATAGATCCTTTCCTGTAGATAGATCCTTTCCTGTAGATAGATCCTTTGCTGTAGATAGAACTTTTGCTGTAAATAGATCTTTTGCTGCAGATTGATCCTTTGCTGTTTATAGATCCTTTCCTGTAAATAGATCCTATGCTGTAGATAGATCCTTTGCTGTAGGTAGATCCTATTCTGCAGATAGATCCTTTGCTGTAGATAGATCCTTTGCTGTAGATAGATCCTTTGCTGTAGATAGATCCTTTACTGTTTATAGATCCTTTCCTGTAGATGGATCCTTTGCTGTATATACCTACTTTACTGTAGATAGATCCTTTGCTGTGGACAGATCCTTTGCAGTAAATAGATCCTTTACTGTAGATAGATCCTTTGCTGTAGATAGATCCTTCGCTGTAGATATATCGTTTATTGTAGATAGATCCTTTGCTGTAGATAGATCCTATACTGTAGATAGATCCCTTGCTGTAGATAGATCCTTTGCTGTAGATAGATCCTTTGCTGTAGATAGATCCTTTACTGTAGATAGATTTTTTGATGTAGATAGATTCTTTGTTGTAGATAGATCCTTTGCTGTAGATAGATCTTTTGTAGTAGATAGATCATTTATTGTAGATAGATCTACTGATGTAAATAGATCTAAGATCCTTTGCTATAATTAAATATATAAATCCTTTGCCGTAGATAGATCCTTTGCTGTAGATAGATCCTTTGCTGTAGATAGATCCTTCGCTGTAAATAAATCCTCTTATGTAGATAGATCCTTTTCTGTAGATAGATCCTTTACTGTAGATAAAAGCTTTGCTGTAGATAGATCCCATACTGTAAATAGATCCTTTGCTTTAGAGAGATCCTTTGCTGTAGAAAGATATTCTGCTGTAGAAAGATCTTCTGCTGTAAATAGATCCTTTGCAGTAGAAAGATCCTTTGCTGTTGACAGATCTTTCGCTATATAAAGATCCTTTGGTGTAGATAGATTCTTTGCTGTAGATAGATCCCTTACTGTAGATAGATCACTTTGCTGTAGATAGATCCTTTGTTGTAGATAGATCCCTTGCTGTAGATTGATCATATGATGTAGATAGATCCTTTACTGTAGATAGATCCTTTGCTGTAGATAGATCCTTTCCTGTAGATAGATCCTTTCCTGTAGATAGATCCTTTGCTGTAGATAGAACTTTTGCTGTAAATAGATCTTTTGCTGTAGATAGATCCTTTGCTGTTTATAGATCCTTTCCTGTAGATGGATCCTTTGCTGTATATAGCTACTTAAGGGAATGGTTCAGGTATTTTTTACATTTATTTCGTTTTTTTTTTTTTTAATTTAGTTACCCTGCAAATCTACCAAAGAAAACTCACAAAAAATTCCATTCACCTAGTACGTTTGTACGTGTGTCAAACACGCTTCTCAGTTTGGGGGTTAGGGAGTTTTGAGGTTGTTTTTGTGTTGTTTCTGTGTTGTTTTTTTGCCTCCCATTTATGGTTGAAGGCTTCGTCGCTGCCTGGGTTGACCCCCGAAGCGACCTAATGAGTCTTCTTGGCTGGGACGAAAAGCATATAGTTTTTTTTTAAATTTAAAAAAATTTTGAAAATTTTTTTTCTTCCTCCATTATCTCAGTACCATTTTTTCTCAAATTCTCCACGTTCAAAAGTATAGAACTTTTTGGGGGTTGGTGCTACAGAAAAATGAATGAGAGCTAATATGTTCAGACCGAAATTCCTAAGGTCGTGGTTAAGCCCTTTTCCTATAACTTTTTTTATAAACTTTTTTTTTTTTGAAAAAAAAAAAAAAAAAAAATATGACAATTTTTTTAAAAATTCAAATAAAAATTTTTACAGATAGAAATTCAAAAAAGAAACTGCACCACGACCTTAGGATAGTAGTAGAGAACATATTAGCTTCAATAAATTTTTCTGTAGCACCAACCCCCAAGCCGTTCTATAGTTTCCCGGGAGGGGGGTCGAAAAAGAAGGTTTTTCGACCCCCACGGGGGAGGGGGGCCCCAAAATGAAAAAATCTCAGAAAAGAGAGCATATGATTATTTTTCACTTTACACCTTATGTTAAAATCTCAGCTCAATCGGACAAGTATTATTGGTACTACCTAAGTACATGAACCATTCCCTTAACTGTAGATAGATCCTTTGCAGTGGATTGATTTTTTGCTGTAGATTGATCCTTTGCGGTAGATAGATCCTTTGCTGTTGATAGATTCTTTGCTGAACATAGATTCTTTGCTGAACATAGATTCTTTGCTGAACATAGATTCTTTGCTGTAGATAGATTCTTTGTTGTAGATTGATCCTTTGCTGTGGACAGATCCTTTGCAGTAAATGGATCCTTTACTGTAGATAGATCTTTTGCTGTAGATGGATTCTTTGCTGTAGATAGATCTTTCGCTGTAGATATATCGTTCATTGTAGATAGATCCTTTGCTGTAGATAGATCCTATACTGTAGATAGATCCCTTGCTGTAGATAGATACTTTGCTGTAGATAGATCCTTTGCTGTAGATAGATCCTTTACTGTAGATAGATATTTTGCTGTAGATAGATTCTTTGTTGTAGATAGATCCTTTGCTGTAGATAGATCTTTTGTAGTAGATAGATCATTTATTGTAGATAGATCCACTGATGTAAATAGATCAAAGATCCTTTGCTATAAATAAATATATAAATCCTTTGCCGTAGATAGATCCTTTGCTGTAGATAGATCATTTGCTGTAGATAGATCCTTCGCTGTAGATAAATCCTTTTCTGTATATAGATCCTTTTCTGTAGATAGGTCCTTTACTGTAGATAAAAGCTTTGCTGTAGATAGATCCCATACAGTAAAATGGATCTTTGCTGTAGATAGATCCTTTGCTGTAGATAGATCCTTTGCTGTAGATAAATTCTTTTCTGTAGATAAATTCTTTTCTGTAGATAGATCCTTTGCTGTAGATAGATACTTTCCTGTAGATAGATCCTTTGCTGTAGATAGATCCTTTGCAGAATATAGAACTTTTGCTGTTACCTGATCTTTTGCTGTATATAGATCCTTTGCTCTTGATAGATCCTTGACTGTAGATAGATCATTTGCTGTAGATGGATCCTTTGCTGTAGATAGATCCTTTACTGTCGATAGATCCCTTGCTGTAGATAAATCCTTTTCTGTAGATAAATCCTTTGCTGTAGATAGATCCTTTGCTGTAGATAGATACATTCCTGTAGATAGATCCTTTGCTGTAGATAGATCCTTTGCAGAATTTAGAACTTTTGCTGTTACTAGATCTTTTGCTGTATATAGATCCTTTGCTCTTGATAGATCCTTGACTTTAGATAGATCATTTGCTGTAGATTGATCCTTTGCTGTAGATAGATCCTTTACTGTCGATAGATCTCTTGCTGTAGATAGATCCTTTGCTGTAGATAGATGCTTTGCTGTAGATAGATCCTTTGCTGTAGATAGAGCCTTTACTGTAGATATATTTTTTGCTGTAGATAGATTCTTTGTTGTAGATAGATCGTTTGCTGTAGATAGATCCTTTGCTGTAGATAGATCCTTTACTGTAGATATATCCCATATTGTAGATAGATCTTTTGCTGTAGATAGATCCTTAACTGTAAATAGATTCTTTGCTGTAGATAGATCCCTTTCAGTAGATTGATCATATGATGTAGATAGATCCTTTGCTGTAGATAGAACTTTTGCTGTAAATAGATCTTTTGCTGTAGATAGATCCTTTGCTGTTTATAAATCCTTTCCTGTAGATGGATCCTTTGCTGTATATAGCTAATTTACTGTAGATAGATCCTTTGCTGTGGATTGATTTTTTGCTGTAGATTGATCCTTTGCTGTAGATAGATCCTTTGCTGTTGATAGATTCTTTGCTGAACATAGATTCTTTGCTGTAGATAGATTCTTTGTTGTAGATAGATACTTTGCTGTGGACAGATCCTTTGCAGTAAATAGATCCTTTACTGTAGATAGACCCTTTGCTGTAGATGGATCCTTTGCTGTAGATAAATCCTTTTCTGTAGATAAATCCTTTGCTGTAGATAGATCCTTTGCTATAGATAGATACTTTCCTGTAGATAGATCCTTTGCTGTAGATAGATCCTTTGCAGAATATAGAACTTTTGCTGTTACTAGATCCTTTACTGTAGATGGATCATTTGCTGTAGATGGATCCTTTGCTGTAGATAGATCCTTTACTGTCGATAGATCCCTTGCTGTAGATAAATCCTTTTCTGTATATAAATCCTTTGCTGTAGATAGATCCTTTGCTGTAGATAGATACTTCCTGTTGATAGATCCTTTGCTGTTGATAGATCCTTTGCAGAATATAGAACTTTTGCTGTTACTAGATCTTTTGCTGTATATAGATCCTTTGCTCTTGATAGATCCTTGACTGTAGATAGATCATTTGCTGTAGATGGATCCTTTGCTGTAGATAGATCCTTTACTGTCGATAGATCCCTTGCTGTAGATAGATTCTTTGCTGTAGAGAGATCCTTTGCTGTTGATAGATTCTTTGCTGAACATAGATTCTTTGCTGTAGATAGATTCTTTGTTGTAGATAGATCTTTTGTTGTGGACAGATTCTTTGCAGTAAATAGATCCTTCACTGTAGATAGATCCTTTGCTGTAGATGGATCCTTTGCTGTAGATAGATCCTTCGCTGTAGATTTATCGTTTATTGTAGATAGATCATTTGCTGTAGATAGATCCTATACTGTAGATAGATCCATTGCTGTAGATAGATCCTTTGCTGTAGATAGATCCTTTGCTGTAAATAGATCCTTTGCTGTAGATAGATCCTTTACTGTAGATAGATTTTTTGCTGTAGATAGATCTTTTGTAATAGATAGATCATTTATTATAGATAGATCCACGGATGTAAATAGATCAAAGATCCTTTGCTATAAATAAATATATAAATCCTTTGCCGTAGATTGATCCCTTGCTGTAGATAAATCCTTCGCTGTAGATAAATCTTTTTCTGTAGATAGATCCTTTTCTGTAGATAGATCCTTTACTGTAGATAAAAGCTTTGCTGTAGATAGATATCATACAGTAAAATGGATCTTTGCTGTAGATAGATCTTTTGCTGTGGACAGATCCTTCGCTGTAGATAAATTCTTTTCTGTAGATAGATCCATTACTGTTGATAAAACCTTTGATGTTGATAGATCCCATACTGTAAATAGATCCTTTGCTGGAGAGAGATACTTTGCTGTAGAAAGATCCTTCACTGTAAATAGATCTTTTGCTGTAGATGGATCCTTTGCAGTAGATAGATCCTTCGCTGAAGATATATCGTTTATTGTAGATAGATCCTTTGCTGAAGATAGATCCTATACTGTAGATAGATCCCTTGCTGTAGATAGATATTTTGCTGTAAATAGATCCTTTGCTGTAGATAGATCCTTTGCTGTAGATAGATCCTTTACTGTAGCTAGATTCTTTGCTGTAAATAGATTCTTTGTTGTAGATAGATCCTTTGCTGTAGATAGATCCTTTGCTGTAGATAGATCTTTCGCTGTAGATAAATCCTTTTCTGTAGATAGATCCTTTTCTGTAGATAGATCCTTTACTGTAGATAAAACCTTTGCTGTAGATAGATCCCATACAGTAAATAGATCCTCTGCTGTAGATAGATCCTTTGCTGTAGATAGATCCTTTGCTGTAGATAAATCCTTTTCTGTAGATAAATCCTTTGCTGTAGATAGATCCTTTGCTGTAGATAGATACTTTCCTATAGATAGATCCTTTGCTGTAGATAGATCCTTTGCAGAATATAGAACTTTTGCTGTTACTAGATCTTTTGCTGTAGATAGATGCTTTGCTGTAGATAGATCCTTTTCTGTAGATAGAGCCTTTACTGTAGATATAATTTTTGCTGTAGATAGATTCTTTTTTGTAGATAGATCGTTTGCTGTAGATAGATCCTTTGTAGTAGATAGATCCTTTACTGTAGATATATCCCATATTGTAGATAGATCTTATGCTGTAGATAGATCCTTAACTGTAAATGGATTCTTTGCTGTAGATAGATCCCTTGCTGTAGATTGATCATATGATGTAGATAGATCCTTTACTGTAGATAGATCCTTTGATGTAGATAGATCCTTTCCTGTAGATAGATCCTTTCCTGTAGATAGATCCTTTGCTGTAGATAGAACTTTTGCTGTAAATAGATCTTTTGCTGCAGATAGATCCTTTGCTGTTTATAGATCCTTTCCTGTAGATGGATCCTTTGCTGTATATAGCTACTTTACTGTAGATAGATCCTTTGCTGTGGATTGATTTTTTGCTGTATATTGATCCTTTGCTGTAGATAGATCCTTTGCTGTTGATAGATTCTTTGCTGAACATAGATTCTTTGCTGTATATAAATTCTTTGTTGTAGATAGATCTTTTGCTGTGGACAGATCATTCGCTGTAGATAAATTCTTTTCTGTAGATAGATCCTTTTCTGAAGATATATCCATTACTGTTGATAAAACCTTTGCTGTTGATAGATCCCATACTGTGAATAGATCCTTTTCTGTAGAGAGATACTTTGCTGTAGAAAGATCCTCTGCTGTAGAAAGATTCTTTGCTGAACATAGATTCTTTGTTGTAGATAGATTCTTTGTTGTAGATAGATCCTTTGAAGTGGACAGATCCTTTGCAGTAAATAGATCCTTTACTGTAGATAGATCTTTTGCTGTAGATGGATCTTTTGCAGTAGATAGATCCTTCGCTGAAGATATATCGTTTATTGTATATAGATCCTTTGCTGTAGATAGATCCTATACTGTAGATAGATCCCTTGCTGTAGATAGATCCTTTGCTGTAGATAGATCCTTTGGTGTAGATAGATCCTTTGCTGTAGATATATCCTTCACTGTAGCTAGATTCTTTGCTGTAAATAGATTCTTTGTTGTAGATAGATCCTTTGCTGTAGATAGATCCTTTGCTGTAGATAAATCTTTCGCTGTAGATAAATCCTTTTCTGTAGATAGATCCTTTTCTGTAGATAGATCCTTTACTGTAGATAAAAGCTTTGCTGTAGATAGATCCCATACACTAAATAGATCCTCTGCTGTAGATAGATCCTTTGCTGTAGATAGATCCTTTGCTGTAGATAAATCCTTTTCTGTAGATAAATCCTTTGCTGTAGATAGATCCTTTGCTGTAGATAGATACTTTCCTATAGATAGATCCTTTGCTGTAGATAGATACTTTCCTATAGATAGATCTTTTGCTGTATATAGATCCTTTGCTCTTGATAGATCCTTGACTGTAGATAGATCATTTGCTGTGGATGGATCCTTTGCTGTAGATAGATCCTTTACTGTCGATAGATCCCTTGCTGTAGATAGATCCTTTGCTGTGGATAGATGCTTTGCTGTAGATAGATCCTTTGCTGTAGATAGAGCCTTTACTGTAGATATAATTTTTGCTGTAGATAGATTCTTTGTTGTAGATAGATCGGTTGCTGTAGATAGATCCTTTGTAGTAGATAGATCCTGTACTGTAGATATATCCCATATTGTAGATAGATCTTTTGCTGTAGATAGATCCTTAACTGTAAATGGATTCTTTGCTGTAGATAGATCCCTTGCTGTAGATTGATCATATGATGTAGATAGATCCTTTACTGTAGATAGATCCTTTGATGTAGATAGATCCTTTCCTGTAGATAGATCTTTTCCTGTAGATAGATCCTTTGCTGTAGATAGAACTTTTGCTGTAAATAAATCTTTTGCTGCAGATAGATCCTTTGCTGTTTATAGATCCTTTCCTGTAGATAGATCCTATGCTGTAGATAGATCCTTTGCTGTAGGTAGATCCTATGCTGTAGATAGATCCTTTGCTGTAGATAGATCGTTTGCTGTAGATAGATCCTTTGATGTAGATAGATCCTTTGCTGAAGATAGATCCTTTGCTGTAGTAGATCCTTTGCTGTAGAAAGATTCTCCGCTATAAATAGTTCCTTTGCTGTAGATAGATCCTTTGCTGTTTATAGATCCTTTCCTGTAGATGGATCCTTTGCTGTATATACCTACTTTACTGTAGATAGATCCTTTGCTGTGGACAGATCCTTTGCAGTAAATAGATCCTTTACGGTAGATAGATCCTTTGCTGTAGATAGATCCTTCGCTGTAGATATATCGTTTATTGTAGATAGATCCTTTGCTGTAGATAGATCCTATACTGTAGATAGATCCCTTGCTGTAGATAGATCCTTTGCTGTAGATAGATCCTTTGCTGTAGATAGATCCTTTACTGTAGATAGATTTTTTTATGTAGATAGATTCTTTGTTGTAGATAGATCCTTTGCTGTAGATAGATCTTTTGTAGTAGATAGATCATTTATTGTAGATAGATCCACTGATGTAAATAGATCTAAGATCCTTTGCTATAATTAAATATATAAATCCTTTGCCGTAGATAGATCTTTTGCTGTAGATAGATCCTTTGCTGTAGATAGATCCTTCGCTGTAAATAAATCCTCTTATGTAGATAGATCCTTTTCTGTAGATAGATCCTTTTCTGTAGATAGATCCTTTACTGTAGATAAAAGCTTTGCTGTAGATAGATCCCATACTGTAAATAGATCCTTTGCTTTAGAGAGATCCTTTGCTGTAGAAAGATCCTTTCCTGTAGATAGATCCTTTCCTGTAGATAGATCATTTGCTGTAGATAGAACTTTTGCTGTAAATAGATCTTTTGCTGCAGATAGATCCTTTGCTGTTTATAGATCCTTTCCTGTAGATGGATCCTTTGCTGTATATAGCTACTTTACTGTAGATAGATCCTTTGCTGTGGATTGATTTTTTGCTGTATATTGATCCTTTGCTGTAGATAGATCCTTTGCTGTTGATAGATTCTTTGCTGAACATAGATTCTTTGCTGTATATAGATTCTTTGTTGTAGATAGATCTTTTGCTGTGGACAGATCATTCGCTGTAGATAAATTCTTTTCTGTAGATAGATCCTTTTCTGTAGATATATCCATTACTGTTGATAAAACCTTTGCTGTTGATAGATCCCATACTGTAAATAGATCCTTTTCTGTAGAGAGATACTTCGCTGTAGAAAGATCCTCTGCTGTAGAAAGATTCTTTGCTGAACATAGATTCTTTGTTGTAGATAGATTCTTTGTTGTAGATAGATCCTTTGAAGTGGACAGATCCTTTGCAGTAAATAGATCCTTTACTGTAGATAGATCTTTTGCTGTAGATGGATCTTTTGCAGTAGATAGATCCTTCGCTGAAGATATATCGTTTATTGTATATAGATCCTTTGCTGTAGATAGATCCTATACTGTAGATAGATCCCTTGCTGTAGAGAGATCCTTTGCTGTAGATAGATCCTTTGGTGTAGATAGATCCTTTGCTGTAGATATATCCTTCACTGTAGCTAGATTCTTTGCTGTAAATAGATTCTTTGTTGTAGATAGATCCTTTGCTGTAGATAGATCCTTTGCTGTAGATAAATCTTTCGCTGTAGATAAATCCTTTTCTGTAGATAGATCCTTTTCTGTAGATAGATCCTTTACTGTAGATAAAAGCTTTGCTGTAGATAGATCCCATACACTAAATAGATCCTCTGCTGTAGATAGATCCTTTGCTGTAGATAGATCCTTTGCTGTAGATAAATCCTTTTCTGTAGATAAATCCTTTGCTGTAGATAGATCCTTTGCTGTAGATAGATACTTTCCTATAGATAGATCCTTTGCTGTAGATAGATCCTTTGCAGAATATAGAACTTTTGCTGTTACTAGATCTTTTGCTGTATATAGATCCTTTGCTCTTGATAGATCCTTGACTGAAGATAGATCATTTGCTGTAGATGGATCCTTTGCTGTAGATAGATCCTTTACTGTCGATAGATCCCTTGCTGTAGATAGATCCTTTGCTGTGGATAGATGCTTTGCTGTAGATAGATCCTTTGCTGTAGATAGAGCCTTTACTGTAGATATAATTTTTGCTGTAGATAGATTCTTTGTTGTAGATAGATCGGCTGCTGTAGATAGATCCTTTGTAGTAGATAGATCCTGTACTGTAGATATATCCCATATTGTAGATAGATCTTTTGCTGTAGATAGATCCTTAACTGTAAATGGATTCTTTGCTGTAGATAGATCCCTTGCTGTAGATTGATCATATGATGTAGATAGATCCTTTACTGTAGATAGATCCTTTGATGTAGATAGATCCTTTCCTGTAGATAGATCTTTTCCTGTAGATAGATCCTTTGCTGTAGATAGAACTTTTGCTGTAAATAGATCTTTTGCTGCAGATAGATCCTTTGCTGTTTATAGATCCTTTCCTGTAGATAGATCCTATGCTGTAGATAGATCCTTTGCTGTAGGTAGATCCTATGCTGTAGATGGATCCTTTGCTGTAGATAGATCCTTTGCTGTAGATAGATCCTTTGCTGTAGATAGATCCTTTGCTGAAGATAGATCCTTTGCTGTAGTAGATCCTTTGCTGTAGAAAGATTCTCCGCTATAAATAGTTCCTTTGCTGTAGATAGATCCTTTGCTGTTTATAGATCCTTTCCTGTAGATGGATCCTTTGCTGTATATACCTACTTTACTGTAGATAGATCCTTTGCTGTGGACAGATCCTTTGCAGTAAATAGATCCTTTACGGTAGATAGATCCTTTGCTGTAGATAGATCCTCCGCTGTAGATATATCGTTTATTGTAGATAGATCCTTTGCTGTAGATAGATCCTATACTGTAGATAGATCCCTTGCTGTAGATAGATCCTTTGCTGTAGATAGATCCTTTGCTGTAGATAGATCCTTTACTGTAGATAGATTTTTTTATGTAGATAGATTCTTTGTTGTAGATAGATCCTTTGCTGTAGATAGATCTTTTGTAGTAGATAGATCATTTATTGTAGATAGATCCACTGATGTAAATAGATCTAAGATCCTTTGCTATAATTAAATATATAAATCCTTTGCCGTAGATAGATCCTTTGCTGTAGATAGATCCTTTGCTGTAGATAGATCCTTCGCTGTAAATAAATCCTCTTATGTAGATAGATCCTTTTCTGTAGATAGATCCTTTACTGTAGATAAAAGCTTTGCTGTAGATAGATTCCCATACTGTAAATAGATCCTTTGCTTTAGAGAGATCCTTTGCTGTAGAAAGATATTCTGCTGTAGAAAGATCTTCTGCTGTAAATAGATCCTTTGCAGTAGAAAGATCCTTTGCTGTTGACAGATCTTTCGCTATATAAAGATCCTTTGGTGTAGATAGATTCTTTGCTGTAGATAGATCCCTTACTGTAGATAGATCACTTTGCTGCAGATAGATCCTTTGTTGTAGATAGATCCCTTGCTGTAGATTGATCATATGATGTAGATAGATCCTTTACTGTAGATAGATCCTTTGCTGTAGATAGATCCTTTCCTGTAGATAGATCCTTTCCTGTAGATAGATCCTTTGCTGTAGATAGAACTTTTGCTGTTAATAGATCTTTTGCTGTAGATAGATCCTTTGCTGTTTATAGATCCTTTCCTGTAGATGGATCCTTTGCTGTATATAGCTACTTAACTGTAGATAGATCCTTTGCTGTGGATTGATTTTTTGCTGTAGATTGATCCTTTACGGTAGATAGATCCTTTGCTGTTGATAGATTCTTTGCTGAACATAGATTCTTTGCTGAACATAGATTCTTTGCTGAACATAGATTCTTTGCTGTAGATAGATTCTTTGTTGTAGATTGATCCTTTGCTGTGGACAGATCCTTTGCAGTAAATAGATCCTTTACTGTAGATAGATCCTTTGCTGTAGATGGATTCTTTGCTGTAGATAGATCTTTCGCTGTAGATATATCGTTCATTGTAGATAGATCCTTTGCTGTAGATAGATCCTATACTGTAGATAGATCCCTTGCTGTAGATAGATCCTTTGCTGTAGATAGATCCTTCGCTGTAGATAGATCCTTTACTGTAGATAGATATTTTGCTGTAGATAGATTCTTTGTTGTAGATAGATCCTTTGCTGTAGATAGATCTTTTGTAGTAGATAGATCATTTATTGTAGATAGATCCACTGATGTAAATAGATCAAAGATCCTTTGCTATAAATAAATATATAAATCCTTTGCCGTAGATAGATCCTTTGCTGTAGATAGATCATTTGCTGTAGATAGATCCTTCGCTGTAGATAAATCCTTTTCTGTAGATAGATCCTTTTCTGTAGATAGATCCTTTACTGTAGATAAAAGCTTTGCTGTAGATAGATCCCATACAGTAAAATGGATCTTTGCTGTAGATAGATCCTTTGCTGTAGATAGATCCTTTGCTGTAGATAAATTCTTTTCTGTAGATAAATTCTTTGCTGTAGATAGATCCTTTGCTGTAGATAGATACTTTCCTGTAGATAGATCCTTTGCTGTAGATAGATCCTTTGCAGAATATAGAACTTTTGCTGTTACTTGATCTTTTGCTGTATATAGATCCTTTGCTCTTGATAGATCCTTGACTGTAGATAGATCATTTGCTGTAGATGGATCCTTTGCTGTAGATAGATCCTTTACTGTCGATAGATCCCTTGCTGTAGATAAATCCTTTTCTGTAGATAAATCCTTTGCTGTAGATAGATCCTTTGCTGTAGATAGATACTTTCCTGTAGATAGATCCTTTGCTGTAGATAGATCCTTTGCAGAATTTAGAACTTTTGCTGTTACTAGATCTTTTGCTGTATATAGATCCTTTGCTCTTGATAGATCCTTGACTGTAGATAGATCATTTGCTGTAGATTGATCCTTTGCTGTAGATAGATCCTTTTCTGTCGATAGATCTCTTGCTGTAGATAGATCCTTTGCTGTAGATAGATGCTTTGCTGTAGATAGATCCTTTGCTGTAGATAGAGCCTTTACTGTAGATATATTTTTTGCTGTAGATAGATTCTTTGTTGTAGATAGATCGTTTGCTGTAGATAGATCCTTTGCTGTAGATAGATCCTTTGTTGTAGATAGATCCCTTGCTGTAGATTGATCATATGATGTAGATAGATCCTTTGTTGTAGATAGATCCCTTGCTGTAGATTGATCATATGATGTAGATAGATCCTTTACTGTAGATAGATCCTTTGCTGTAGATAGATCCTTTCCTGTAGATAGATCCTTTCCTGTAGATAGATCCTTTGCTGTAGATAGATCCTTTGGTGTAGATAGATCCTTTGCTGTAGATATATCCTTCACTGTAGCTAGATTCTTTGCTGTAAATAGATTCTTTGTTGTAGATAGATCCTTTGCTGTAGATAGATCCTTTGCTGTAGATAAATCTTTCGCTGTAGATAAATCCTTTTCTGTAGATAGATCCTTTTCTGTAGATAGATCCTTTACTGTAGATAAAAGCTTTGCTGTAGATAGATCCCATACACTAAATAGATCCTCTGCTGTAGATAGATCCTTTGCTGTAGATAGATCCTTTGCTGTAGATAAATCCTTTTCTGTAGATAAATCCTTTGCTGTAGATAGATCCTTTGCTGTAGATAGATACTTTCCTATAGATAGATCCTTTGCTGTAGATAGATCCTTTGCAGAATATAGAACTTTTGCTGTTACTAGATCTTTTGCTGTATATAGATCCTTTGCTCTTGATAGATCCTTGACTGTAGATAGATCATTTGCTGTAGATGGATCCTTTGCTGTAGATAGATCCTTTACTGTCGATAGATCCCTTGCTGTAGATAGATCCTTTGCTGTGGATAGATGCTTTGCTGTAGATAGATCCTTTGCTGTAGATAGAGCCTTTACTGTAGATATAATTTTTGCTGTAGATAGATTCTTTGTTGTAGATAGATCGGTTGCTGTAGATAGATCCTTTGTAGTAGATAGATCCTGTACTGTAGATATATCCCATATTGTAGATAGATCTTTTGCTGTAGATAGATCCTTAACTGTAAATGGATTCTTTGCTGTAGATAGATCCCTTGCTGTAGATTGATCATATGATGTAGATAGATCCTTTACTGTAGATAGATCCTTTGATGTAGATAGATCCTTTCCTGTAGATAGATCTTTTCCTGTAGATAGATCCTTTGCTGTAGATAGAACTTTTGCTGTAAATAGATCTTTTGCTGCAGATAGATCCTTTGCTGTTTATAGATCCTTTCCTGTAGATAGATCCTATGCTGTAGATAGATCCTTTGCTGTAGGTAGATCCTATGCTGTAGATAGATCCTTTGCTGTAGATAGATCCTTTGCTGTAGATAGATCCTTTGATGTAGATAGATCCTTTGCTGAAGATAGATCCTTTGCTGTAGTAGATCCTTTGCTGTAGAAAGATTCTCCGCTATAAATAGTTCCTTTGCTGTAGATAGATCCTTTGCTGTTTATAGATCCTTTCCTGTAGATGGATCCTTTGCTGTATATACCTACTTTACTGTAGATAGATCCTTTGCTGTGGACAGATCCTTTGCAGTAAATAGATCCTTTACGGTAGATAGATCCTTTGCTGTAGATAGATCCTTCGCTGTAGATATATCGTTTATTGTAGATAGATCCTTTGCTGTAGATAGATCCTATACTGTAGATAGATCCCTTGCTGTAGATAGATCCTTTGCTGTAGATAGATCCTTTGCTGTAGATAGATCCTTTACTGTAGATAGATTTTTTTATGTAGATAGATTCTTTGTTGTAGATAGATCCTTTGCTGTAGATAGATCTTTTGTAGTAGATAGATCATTTATTGTAGATAGATCCACTGATGTAAATAGATCTAAGATCCTTTGCTATAATTAAATATATAAATCCTTTGCCGTAGATAGATCCTTCGCTGTAAATAAATCCTCTTATGTAGATAGATCCTTTTCTGTAGATAGATCCTTTACTGTAGATAAAAGCTTTGCTGTAGATAGATCCCATACTGTAAATAGATCCTTTGCTTTAGAGAGATCCTTTGCTGTAGAAAGATATTCTGCTGTAGAAAGATCTTCTGCTGTAAATAGATCCTTTGCAGTAGAAAGATCCTTTGCTGTTGACAGATCTTTCGCTATATAAAGATCCTTTGGTGTAGATAGATTCTTTGCTGTAGATAGATCCCTTACTGTAGATAGATCACTTTGCTGCAGATAGATCCTTTGTTGTAGATAGATCCCTTGCTGTAGATTGATCATATGATGTAGATAGATCCTTTACTGTAGATAGATCCTTTGCTGTTGATAGATCCTTTCCTGTAGATAGATCCTTTCCTGTAGATAGATCCTTTGCTGTAGATAGAACTTTTGCTGTAAATAGATCTTTTGCTGTAGATAGATCCTTTGCTGTTTATAGATCCTTTCCTGTAGATGGATCCTTTGCTGTATATAGCTACTTAACTGTAGATAGATCCTTTGCTGTGGATTGATTTTTTGCTGTAGATTGATCCTTTGCGGTAGATAGATCCTTTGCTGTTGATAGATTCTTTGCTGAACATAGATTCTTTGCTGAACATAGATTCTTTGCTGAACATAGATTCTTTGCTGTAGATAGATTCTTTGTTGTAGATTGATCCTTTGCTGTGGACAGATCCTTTGCAGTAAATAGATCCTTTACTGTAGAGAGATCCTTTGCTGTAGATGGATTCTTTGCTGTAGATAGATCTTTCGCTGTAGATATATCGTTCATTGTAGATAGATCCTTTGCTGTAGATAGATCCTATACTGTAGATAGATCCCTTGCTGTAGATAGATCCTTTGCTGTAGATAGATCCTTCGCTGTAGATAGATCCTTTACTGTAGATAGATATTTTGCTGTAGATAGATTCTTTGTTGTAGATAGATCCTTTGCTGTAGATAGATCTTTTGTAGTAGATAGATCATTTATTGTAGATAGATCCACTGATGTAAATAGATCAAAGATCCTTTGCTATAAATAAATATATAAATCCTTTGCCGTAGATAGATCCTTTGCTGTAGATAGATCATTTGCTGTAGATAGATCCTTCGCTGTAGATAAATCCTTTTCTGTAGATAGATCCTTTTCTGTAGATAGATCCTTTACTGTAGATAAAAGCTTTGCTGTAGATAGATCCCATACAGTAAAATGGATCTTTGCTGTAGATAGATCCTTTGCTGTAGATAGATCCTTTGCTGTAGATAAATTCTTTTCTGTAGATAAATTCTTTGCTGTAGATAGATCCTTTGCTGTAGATAGATACTTTCCTGTAGATAGATCCTTTGCTGTAGATAGATCCTTTGCAGAATATAGAACTTTTGCTGTTACTTGATCTTTTGCTGTATATAGATCCTTTGCTCTTGATAGATCCTTGACTGTAGATAGATCATTTGCTGTAGATGGATCCTTTGCTGTAGATAGATCCTTTACTGTCGATAGATCCCTTGCTGTAGATAAATCCTTTTCTGTAGATAAATCCTTTGCTGTAGATAGATCCTTTGCTGTAGATAGATACTTTCCTGTAGATAGACCCTTTGCTGTAGATAGATTCTTTGCAGAATTTAGAACTTTTGCTGTTACTAGATCTTTTGCTGTATATAGATCCTTTGCTCTTGATAGATCCTTGACTGTAGATAGATCATTTGCTGTAGATTGATCCTTTGCTGTAGATAGATCCTTTTCTGTCGATAGATCTCTTGCAGTAGATAGATCCTTTGCTGTAGATAGATGCTTTGCTGTAGATAGATCCTTTGCTGTAGATAGAGCCTTTACTGTAGATATATTTTTTGCTGTAGATAGATTCTTTGTTGTAGATAGATCGTTTGCTGTAGATAGATCCTTTGCTGTAGATAGATCCTTTGTTGTAGATAGATCCCTTGCTGTAGATTGATCATATGATGTAGATAGATCCTTTGTTGTAGATAGATCCCTTGCTGTAGATTGATCATATGATGTAGATAGATCCTTTACTGTAGATAGATCCTTTGCTGTAGATAGATCCTTTCCTGTAGATAGATCCTTTCCTGTAGATAGATCCTTTGCTGTAGATAGAACATTTGCTGTAAATAGATCTTTTGCTGTAGATAGATCCTTTGCTGTTTATAGATCCTTTCCTGTAGATGGATCCTTTGCTGTATATAGCTACTTAATTGTAGATAGATCCTTTGCTGTGGATTGATTTTTTGCTGTAGATTGATCCTTTGCGGTAGATAGATCCTTTGCTGTTGATAGATTCTTTGCTGAACATAGATTCTTTGCTGAACATAGATTCTTTGCTGAACATAGATTCTTTGCTGTAGATAGATTCTTTGTTGTAGATTGATCCTTTGCTGTGGACAGATCCTTTGCAGTAAATAGATCCTTTACTGTAGATAGATCCTTTGCTGTAGATGGATTCTTTGCTGTAGATAGATCTTTCGCTGTAGATATATCGTTCATTGTAGATAGATCCTTTGCTGTAGATAGATCCTATACTGTAGATAGATCCCTTGCTGTAGATAGATCCTTTGCTGTAGATAGATCCTTCGCTGTAGATAGATCCTTTACTGTAGATAGATATTTTGCTGCAGATAGATTCTTTGTTGTAGATAGATCCTTTGCTGTAGATAGATCTTTTGTAGTAGATAGATCATTTATTGTAGATAGATCCACTGATGTAAATAGATCAAAGATCCTTTGCTATAAATAAATATATAAATCCTTTGCCGTAGATAGATCCTTTGCTGTAGATAGATCATTTGCTGTAGATAGATCCTTCGCTGTAGATAAATCCTTTTCTGTAGATAGATCCTTTTCTGTAGATAGATCCTTTACTGTAGATAAAAGCTTTGCTGTAGATAGATCCCATACAGTAAAATGGATCTTTGCTGTAGATAGATCCTTTGCTGTAGATAGATCCTTTGCTGTAGATAAATTCTTTTCTGTAGATAAATTCTTTGCTGTAGATAGATCCTTTGCTGTAGATAGATACTTTCCTGTAGATAGATCCTTTGCTGTAGATAGATCCTTTGCAGAATATAGAACTTTTGCTGTTACTTGATCTTTTGCTGTATATAGATCCTTTGCTCTTGATAGATCCTTGACTGTAGATAGATCATTTGCTGTAGATGGATCCTTTGCTGTAGATAGATCCTTTACTGTCGATAGATCCCTTGCTGTAGATAAATCCTTTTCTGTAGATAAATCCTTTGCTGTAGATAGATCCTTTGCTGTAGATAGATACTTTCCTGTAGATAGATCCTTTGCTGTAGATAGATCCTTTGCAGAATTTAGAACTTTTGCTGTTACTAGATCTTTTGCTGTATATAGATCCTTTGCTCTTGATAGATCCTTGACTGTAGATAGATCATTTGCTGTAGATTGATCCTTTGCTGTAGATAGATCCTTTACTGTCGATAGATCTCTTGCTGTAGATAGATCCTTTGCTGTAGATAGATGCTTTGCTGTAGATAGATCCTTTGCTGTAGATAGAGCCTTCACTGTAGATATATTTTTTGCTGTAGATAGATTCTTTGTTGTAGATAGATCGTTTGCTGTAGATAGATCCTTTGCTGTAGATAGATCCTTTACTGTAGATATATCCCATATTGTAGATAGATCTTTTGCTGTAGATAGATCCTTAACTGTAAATAGATTCTTTGCTGTAGATATATCCCTTGCAGTAGATTGATCATATGATGTAGATAGATCCTTTGCTGTAGATAGAACTTTTGCTGTAAATAGATCTTTTGCTGTAGATAGATCCTTTGCTGTTTATAGATCCTTTCCTGCAGATGGATCCTTTGCTGTATATAGCTAATTTACTGTAGATAGATCCTTTGCTGTGGATTGATTTTTTGCTGTAGATTGATCCTTTGCTGTAGATAGATCCTTTGCTGTTGATAGATTCTTTGCTGAACATAGATTCTTTGCTGTAGATAGATTCTTTGTTGTAGATAGATACTTTGCTGTGGACAGATCCTTTGCAGTAAATAGATCCTTTACTGTAGATAGATCCTTTGCTGTAGATGGATCCTTTGCTGTAGATATATCCTTCGCTGTAGATATATCGTTTATTGTAGATAGATCCTTTGCTGTAGATAGATCCTATACTGTAGATAGATCCCTTGCTGTAGATAGATCCTTTGCTGTAGATAGATCCTTTGCTGTAGATAGATCCTTTGCTGTAGATAGATCCTTTACTGTAGATAGATTTTTTGCTGTAGATAGATTCTTTGTTGTAGATAGATCCTTTGCTGTAGATAGATCTTTTGTAGTAGATAGATCATTTATTGTAGATAGATCCACTGATGTAAATAGATCAAAGATCCTTTGCTATAAATAAATATATAAATCCTTTGCCGTAGATAGATTCTTTGCTGTAGATAGATCCTTTGCTGTAGATAGATCCTTCGCTGTAGATAAATCTTTTTCTGAAGATAGATCCTTTTCTGTAGATAGATCCTTTACTGTAGATTGATCCTTTGCTGTAGATAGATCCTTTACTGTCGATAGATCTCTTGCTGTAGATAGATCCTTTGCTGTAGATAGATGCTTTGCTGTAGATAGATCCTTTGCGGTAGATAGATCCTTTGCTGTTGATAGATTCTTTGCTGAACATAGATTCTTTGCTGAACATAGATTCTTTGCTGAACATAGATTCTTTGCTGTAGATAGATTCTTTGTTGTAGATTGATCCTTTGCTGTGGACAGATCCTTTGCAGTAAATAGATCCTTTACTGTAGATAGATCCTTTGCTGTAGATGGATTCTTTGCTGTAGATAGATCTTTCGCTGTAGATAGATCCTTTACTGTAGATAGATATTTTGCTGTAGATAGATTCTTTGTTGTAGATAGATCCTTTGCTGTAGATAGATCTTTTGTAGTAGATAGATCATTTATTGTAGATAGATCCACTGATGTAAATAGATCAAAGACCCTTTGCTATAAATAAATATATAAATCCTTTGCCGTAGATAGATCCTTTGCTGTAGATAGATCATTTGCTGTAGATAGATCCTTCGCTGTAGATAAATCCTTTTCTGTAGATAGATCCTTTTCTGTAGATAGATCCTTTACTGTAGATAAAAGCTTTGCTGTAGATAGATCCCATACAGTAAAATGGATCTTTGCTGTAGATAGATCCTTTGCTGTAGATAGATCCTTTGCTGTAGATAAATTCTTTTCTGTAGATAAATTCTTTGCTGTAGATAGATCCTTTGCTGTAGATAGATACTTTCCTGTAGATAGATCCTTTGCTGTAGATAGATCCTTTGCAGAATATAGAACTTTTGCTGTTACTTGATCTTTTGCTGTATATAGATCCTTTGCTCTTGATAGATCCTTGACTGTAGATAGATCATTTGCTGTAGATGGATCATTTGCTGTAGATAGATCCTTTACTGTCGATAGATCCCTTGCTGTAGATAAATCCTTTTCTGTAGATAAATCCTTTGCTGTAGATAGATCCTTTGCTGTAGATAGATACTTTCCTGTAGATAGATCCTTTGCTGTAGATAGATCCTTTGCAGAATTTAGAACTTTTGCTGTTACTAGATCTTTTGCTGTATATAGATCCTTTGCTCTTGATAGATCCTTGACTGTAGATAGATCATTTGCTGTAGATTTATCCTTTGCTGTAGATAGATCCTTTTCTGTCGATAGATCTCTTGCTGTAGATAGATCCTTTGCTGTAGATAGATGCTTTGCTGTAGATAGATCCTTTGCTGTAGATAGAGCCTTTACTGTAGATATATTTTTTGCTGTAGATAGATTCTTTGTTGTAGATAGATCGTTTGCTGTAGATAGATCCTTTGCTGTAGATAGATCCTTTGTTGTAGATAGATCCCTTGCTGTAGATTGATCATATGATGTAGATAGATCCTTTGTTGTAGATAGATCTCTTGCTGTAGATTGATCATATGATGTAGATAGATCCTTTACTGTAGATAGATCCTTTGTTGTAGATAGATCCTTTCCTGTAGATAGATCCTTTCCTGTAGATAGATCCTTTGCTGTAGATAGATCCTTTGGTGTAGATAGATCCTTTGCTGTAGATATATCCTTCACTGTAGCTAGATTCTTTGCTGTAAATAGATTCTTTGTTGTAGATAGATCCTTTGCTGTAGATAGATCCTTTGCTGTAGATAAATCTTTCGCTGTAGATAAATCCTTTTCTGTAGATAGATCCTTTTCTGTAGATAGATCCTTTACTGTAGATAAAAGCTTTGCTGTAGATAGATCCCATACACTAAATAGATCCTCTGCTGTAGATAGATCCTTTGCTGTAGATGGATCCTTTGCTGTAGATAAATCCTTTTCTGTAGATAAATCCTTTGCTGTAGATAGGTCCTTTGCTGTAGATAGATACTTTCCTATAGATAGATCCTTTGCTGTAGATAGATCCTTTGCAGAATATAGAACTTTTGCTGTTACTAGATCTTTTACTGTATATAGATCCTTTGCTCTTGATAGATCCTTGACTGTAGATAGATCATTTGCTGTAGATGGATCCTTTGCTGTAGATAGATCCTTTACTGTCGATAGATCCCTTGCTGTAGATAGATCCTTTGCTGTGGATAGATGCTTTGCTGTAGATAGATCCTTTGCTGTAGATAGAGCCTTTACTGTAGATATAATTTTTGCTGTAGATAGATTCTTTGTTGTAGATAGATCGGTTGCTGTAGATAGATCCTTTGTAGTAGATAGATCCTGTACTGTAGATATATCCCATATTGTAGATAGATCTTTTGCTGTAGATAGATCCTTAACTGTAAATGGATTCTTTGCTGTAGATAGATCCCTTGCTGTAGATTGATCATATGATGTAGATAGATCCTTTACTGTAGATAGATCCTTTGATGTAGATAGATCCTTTCCTGTAGATAGATCTTTTCCTGTAGATAGATCCTTTGCTGTAGATAGAACTTTTGCTGTAAATAGATCTTTTGCTGCAGATAGATCCTTTGCTGTTTATAGATCCTTTCCTGTAGATAGATCCTATGCTGTAGATAGATCCTTTGCTGTAGGTAGATCCTATGCTGTAGATAGATCCTTTGCTGTAGATAGATCCTTTGCTGTAGATAGATCCTTTGCTGTAGATAGATCCTTTGCTGAAGATAGATCCTTTGCTGTAGTAGATCCTTTGCTGTAGAAAGATTCTCCGCTATAAATAGTTCCTTTGCTGTAGATAGATCCTTTGCTGTTTATAGATCCTTTCCTGTAGATGGATCCTTTGCTGTATATACCTACTTTACTGTAGATAGATCCTTTGCTGTGGACAGATCCTTTGCAGTAAATAGATCCTTTACGGTAGATAGATCCTTTGCTGTAGATAGATCCTTCGCTGTAGATATATCGTTTATTGTAGATAGATCCTTTGCTGTAGATAGATCCTATACTGTAGATAGATCCCTTGCTGTAGATAGATCCTTTGCTGTAGATAGATCCTTTGCTGTAGATAGATCCTTTACTGTAGATAGATTTTTTTATGTAGATAGATTCTTCGTTGTAGATAGATCCTTTGCTGTAGATAGATCTTTTGTAGTAGATAGATCATTTATTGTAGATAGATCCACTGATGTAAATAGATCTAAGATCCTTTGCTATAATTAAATATATAAATCCTTTGCCGTAGATAGATCCTTTGCTGTAGATAGATCCTTTGCTGTAGATAGATCCTTCGCTGTAAATAAATCCTCTTATGTAGATAGATCCTTTTCTGTAGATAGATCCTTTACTGTAGATAAAAGCTTTGCTGTAGATAGATCCCATACTGTAAATAGATCCTTTGCTTTAGAGAGATCCTTTGCTGTAAAAAGATATTCTGCTGTAGAAAGATCTTCTGCTGTAAATAGATCCTTTGCAGTAGAAAGATCCTTTGCTGTTGACAGATCTTTCGCTATATAAAGATCCTTTGGTGTAGATAGATTTATTGCTGTAGATAGATCCCTTACTGTAGATAGATCACTTTGCTGCAGATAGATCCTTTGTTGTAGATAGATCCCTTGCTGTAGATTGATCATATGATGTAGATAGATCCTTTACTGTAGATAGATCCTTTGCTGTAGATAGATCCTTTCCTGTAGATAGATCCTTTCCTGTAGATAGATCCTTTGCTGTAGATAGAACTTTTGCTGTAAATAGATCTTTTGCTGTAGATAGATCCTTTGCTGTTTATAGATCCTTTCCTGTAGATGGATCCTTTGCTGTATATAGCTACTTAACTGTAGATAGATCCTTTGCTGTGGATTGATTTTTTGCTGTAGATTGATCCTTTGCGGTAGATAGATCCTTTGCTGTTGATAGATTCTTTGCTGAACATAGATTCTTTGCTGAACATAGATTCTTTGCTGAACATAGATTCTTTGCTGTAGATAGATTCTTTGTTGTAGATTGATCCTTTGCTGTGGACAGATCCTTTGCAGTAAATAGATCCTTTACTGTAGAGAGATCCTTTGCTGTAGATGGATTCTTTGCTGTAGATAGATCTTTCGCTGTAGATATATCGTTCATTGTAGATAGATCCTTTGCTGTAGATAGATCCTATACTGTAGATAGATCCCTTGCTGTAGATAGATCCTTTGCTGTAGATAGATCCTTCGCTGTAGATAGATCCTTTACTGTAGATAGATATTTTGCTGTAGATAGATTCTTTGTTGTAGATAGATCCTTTGCTGTAGATAGATCTTTTGTAGTAGATAGATCATTTATTGTAGATAGATCCACTGATGTAAATAGATCAAAGATCCTTTGCTATAAATAAATATATAAATCCTTTGCCGTAGATAGATCCTTTGCTGTAGATAGATCATTTGCTGTAGATAGATCCTTCGCTGTAGATAAATCCTTTTCTGTAGATAGATCCTTTTCTGTAGATAGATCCTTTACTGTAGATAAAAGCTTTGCTGTAGATAGATCCCATACAGTAAAATGGATCTTTGCTGTAGATAGATCCTTTGCTGTAGATAGATCCTTTGCTGTAGATAAATTCTTTTCTGTAGATAAATTCTTTGCTGTAGATAGATCCTTTGCTGTAGATAGATACTTTCCTGTAGATAGATCCTTTGCTGTAGATAGATCCTTTGCAGAATATAGAACTTTTGCTGTTACTTGATCTTTTGCTGTATATAGATCCTTTGCTCTTGATAGATCCTTGACTGTAGATAGATCATTTGCTGTAGATGGATCCTTTGCTGTAGATAGATCCTTTACTGTCGATAGATCCCTTGCTGTAGATAAATCCTTTTCTGTAGATAAATCCTTTGCTGTAGATAGATCCTTTGCTGTAGATAGATACTTTCCTGTAGATAGATCCTTTGCTGTAGATAGATCCTTTGCAGAATTTAGAACTTTTGCTGTTACTAGATCTTTTGCTGTATATAGACCCTTTGCTCTTGATAGATCCTTGACTGTAGATAGATCATTTGCTGTAGATTGATCCTTTGCTGTAGATAGATCCTTTTCTGTCGATAGATCTCTTGCAGTAGATAGATCCTTTGCTGTAGATAGATGCTTTGCTGTAGATAGATCCTTTGCTGTAGATAGAGCCTTTACTGTAGATATATTTTTTGCTGTAGATAGATTCTTTGTTGTAGATAGATCGTTTGCTGTAGATAGATCCTTTGCTGTAGATAGATCCTTTGTTGTAGATAGATCCCTTGCTGTAGATTGATCATATGATGTAGATAGATCCTTTGTTGTAGATAGATCCCTTGCTGTAGATTGATCATATGATGTAGATAGATCCTTTACTGTAGATAGATCCTTTGCTGTAGATAGATCCTTTCCTGTAGATAGATCCTTTCCTGTAGATAGATCCTTTGCTGTAGATAAAACATTTGCTGTAAATAGATCTTTTGCTGTAGATAGATCCTTTGCTGTTTATAGATCCTTTCCTGTAGATGGATCCTTTGCTGTATATAGCTACTTAACTGTAGATAGATCCTTTGCTGTGGATTGATTTTTTGCTGTAGATTGATCCTTTGCGGTAGATAGATCCTTTGCTGTTGATAGATTCTTTGCTGAACATAGATTCTTTGCTGAACATAGATTCTTTGCTGAACATAGATTCTTTGCTGTAGATAGATTCTTCGTTGTAGATTGATCCTTTGCTGTGGACAGATCCTTTGCAGTAAATAGATCCTTTACTGTAGATAGATCCTTTGCTGTAGATGGATTCTTTGCTGTAGATAGATCTTTCGCTGTAGATATATCGTTCATTGTAGATAGATCCTTTGCTGTAGATAGATCCTATACTGTAGATAGATCCCTTGCTGTAGATAGATCCTTTGCTGTAGATAGATCCTTCGCTGTAGATAGATCCTTTACTGTAGATAGATATTTTGCTGTAGATAGATTCTTTGTTGTAGATAGATCCTTTGCTGTAGATAGATCTTTTGTAGTAGATAGATCATTTATTGTAGATAGATCCACTGATGTAAATAGATCAAAGATCCTTTGCTATAAATAAATATATAAATCCTTTGCCGTAGATAGATCCTTTGCTGTAGATAGATCATTTGCTGTAGATAGATCCTTCGCTGTAGATAAATCCTTTTCTGTAGATAGATCCTTTTCTGTAGATAGATCCTTTACTGTAGATAAAAGCTTTGCTGTAGATAGATCCCATACAGTAAAATGGATCTTTGCTGTAGATAGATCCTTTGCTGTGGATAGATCCTTTGCTGTAGATAAATTCTTTTCTGTAGATAAATTCTTTGCTGTAGATAGATCCTTTGCTGTAGATAGATACTTTCCTGTAGATAGATCCTTTGCTGTAGATAGATCCTTTGCAGAATATAGAACTTTTGCTGTTACTTGATCTTTTGCTGTATATAGATCCTTTGCTCTTGATAGATCCTTGACTGTAGATAGATCATTTGCTGTAGATGGATCCTTTGCTGTAGATAGATCCTTTACTGTCGATAGATCCCTTGCTGTAGATAAATCCTTTTCTGTAGATAAATCCTTTGCTGTAGATAGATCCTTTGCTGTAGATAGATACTTTCCTGTAGATAGATCCTTTGCTGTAGATAGATCCTTTGCAGAATTTAGAACTTTTGCTGTTACTAGATCTTTTGCTGTATATAGATCCTTTGCTCTTGATAGATCCTTGACTGTAGATAGATCATTTGCTGTAGATTGATCCTTTGCTGTAGATAGATCCTTTACTGTCGATAGATCTCTTGCTGTAGATAGATCCTTTGCTGTAGATAGATGCTTTGCTGTAGATAGATCCTTTGCTGTAGATAGAGCCTTCACTGTAGATAGATCCTTTGCTGTAGATAGATGCTTTGCTGTAGATAGATCCTTTGCTGTAGATAGAGCCTTCACTGTAGATATATTTTTTGCTGTAGATAGATTCTTTGTTGTAGATAGATCGTTTGCTGTAGATAGATCCTTTGCTGTTGATAGATCCTTTACCGTAGATATATCCCATATTGTAGATAGATCTTTTGCTGTAGATAGATCCTTAACTGTAAATAGATTCTTTGCTGTAGATAGATCCCTTGCAGTAGATTGATCATATGATGTAGATAGATCCTTTGCTGTAGATAGATCTTTTACTGTAAATAGATCTTTTGCTGTAGATAGATCCTTTGCTGTTTATAGATCCTTTCCTGCAGATGGATCCTTTGCTGTATATAGCTAATTTACTGTAGATAGATCCTTTGCTGTGGATTGATTTTTTGCTGTAGATTGATCCTTTGCTGTAGATAGATCCTTTGCTGTTGATAGATTCTTTGCTGAACATAGATCCTTTACTGTAGATAGATCCTTTGCTGTAGATGGATCCTTTGCTGTAGATATATCCTTCGCTGTAGATATATCGTTTATTGTAGATAGATCCTTTGCTGTAGATAGATCCTATACTGTAGATAGATCCCTTGCTGTAGATAGATCCTTTGCTGTAGATAGATCCTTTGCTGTAGATAGATCCTTTGCTGTAGATAGATCCTTTACTGTAGATAGATTTTTTGCTGTAGATAGATTCTTTGTTGTAGATAGATCCTTTGCTGTAGATAGATCTTTTGTAGTAGATAGATCATTTATTGTAGATAGATCCACTGATGTAAATAGATCAAAGATCCTTTGCTATAAATAAATATATAAATCCTTTGCCGTAGATAGATTCTTTGCTGTAGATAGATCCTTTGCTGTAGATAGATCCTTCGCTGTAGATAAATCTTTTTCTGAAGATAGATCCTTTTCTGTAGATAGATCCTTTACTGTAGATTGATCCTTTGCTGTAGATAGATCCTTTACTGTCGATAGATCTCTTGCTGTAGATAGATCCTTTGCTGTAGATAGATGCTTTGCTGTAGATAGATCCTTTGCTGTAGATAGAGCCTTTACTGTAGATATATTTTTTGCTGTAGATAGATTCTTCGTTGTAGATAGATCGTTTGCTGTAGATAGATCCTTTGCTGTAGATAGATCCTTTACTGTAGATATATCCCATATTGTAGATAGATCTTTTGCTGTAGATAGATTCTTAACTGTAAATAGATTCTTTGCTGTAGATAGATCCCTTGCAGTAGATTGATCATATGATGTAGATAGATCCTTTGCTGTAGATAGAACTTTTGCTGTAGATACATCTTTTGCTGTAAATAGATCCTTTGCTGTTTATAGATCCTTTCCTGTAGATGGATCCTTTGCTGTATATAGCTAATTTACTGTAGATAGATCCTTTGCTGTGGATTGATTTTTTGCTGTAGATTGATCCTTTGCTGTAGATAGATCCTTTGCTGTTGATAGATTCTTTGCTGAACATAGATTCTTTGCTGTAGATAGATTCTTTGTTGTAGATAGATACTTTGCTGTGGACAGATCCTTTGCAGTAAATAGATCCTTTACTGTAGATAGATCCTTTGCTGTAGATGGATCCTTTGCTGTAGATATATCCTTCGCTGTAGATATATCGTTTATTGTAGATAGATCCTTTGCTGTAGATAGATCCTATACTGTAGATAGATCCCTTGCTGTAGATAGATCCTTTGCTGTAGATAGATCCTTTGTTGTAGATAGTTCCTATTCTGTAGAAAGATCCTTTGCTGAAGATAGATCCTTTGCTGTGGATGGATCCTTTGCTGTAGATAAATCCTTTGCTGCAGATAGATCCTTTGCTGTAGATAGATACTTTCCTGTAGATAGATCCTTTGCTGTAGATAGATCCTTTGCAGAATATAGAACTTTTGCTGTTACTATATCTTTTGCTGTATATAGATCCTTTGCTCTTGATAGATCCTTGACTGTAGATAGATCCTTTGATGTAGATAGATGCTTTGCTGTAGATAGATCCTTTGCTGTGGATAGAGCCTTTACTGTAGATATATTTTTTGCTGTAGATAGATTCTTTGTTGTAGATAGATCGTTTGCTGTAGATAGATCCTTTACTGTAGATATATCCCTTATTGTAGATAGATCCTTTGCTGTAGATATATCCTTTCCTGTAGATAGATCCTTTCCTGTAGATAGATCCTTTGCTGTTGATAGAATTTTGCTCTAAATAGATCATTTGCTGTAGATAGATCCTTTGCTGTTTATAGATCCTTTCCTGTAGATTGATCCTTTGCTGTATATAGCTACTTCACTGTAGATAGATCCTTTGCTGTAAACAGATCCTTTGAGTAAATAGATCCTTTACTGTAGATAGATCCTTTGCTGCAGATGGATCCTTTGCTGTAGATAGATCCTTCGCTGTAGATATATCGTTCATTGTAGATAGATCCTTTGCTGTAGATAGATCCTATACTGTAGATAGATCCCTTGCTGTAGATAGATCTTTTGCTGTAGATAGATCCTTTGCTGTAGATAGATCCTTTGCTGTAGATAGATCCTTTACTGTAGATAGATTTTTTGATGTAGATAGATTCTTTGTTGTAGATAGATCCTTTGCTGTAGATAGATCTTTTGTAGCAGATATATCATTTATTGTAGATAGATCCACTGATATAAATAGATCTAAGATCCTTTGCTATAAATAAATGTATGAATCCTTTGCCATAGATAGATCCTATGCTGTAGATAAATCCTTTGCTGTAGATAGATCCTTCTCTGTAAATAAATCCTCTTCTGTAGATAGATCCTTTCCTGTAGATAGATCCTATGCTGTAGATAGATCCTTTGTTGTAGGTAGATCCTATGCTGTAGATAGATCCTTTGCTGTAGATAGATCCTTTGCTGTAGATAGATCCTTTGCTGTAGATAGATCCTTTGCTGAAGATAGATCCTTTGCTGTAGTAGATCCTTTGATGTAGAAAGATTCTCCGCTATAAATAGTTCCTTTGCTGTAGATAGATCCTTTGCTGTTTATAGATCCTTTCCTGTAGATGGATCCTTTGCTGTATATACCTACTTTACTGTAGATAGATCCTTTGCTGTGGACAGATCCTTTGCAGTAAATAGATCCTTTACTGTAGATAGATCCTTTGCTGTAGATAGATCCTTCGCTGTAGATATATCGTTTATTGTAGATAGATCCTTTGCTGTAGATAGATCCTATACTGTAGATAGATCCCTTGCTGTAGATAGATCCTTTGCTGTAGATAGATCCTTTGCTGTAGATAGATCCTTTACTGTAGATAGATTTTTTGATGTAGATAGATTCTTTGTTGTAGATAGATCCTTTGCTGTAGATAGATCTTTTGTAGTAGATAGATCATTTATTGTAGATAGATCCACTGATGTAAATAGATCTAAGATCCTTTGCTATAATTAAATATATAAATCCTTTGCCGTAGATAGATCCTTTGCTGTAGATAGATCCTTTGCTGTAGATAGATCCTTCGCTGTAAATAAATCCTCTTATGTAGATAGATCCTTTTCTGTAGATAGATCCTTTACTGTAGATAAAAGCTTTGCTGTAGATAGATCCCATACTGTAAATAGATCCTTTGCTTTAGAGAGATCCTTTGCTGTAGAAAGATATTCTGTTGTAGAAAGATCTTCTGCTGTAAATAGATCCTTTGCAGTAGAAAGATCCTTTGCTGTTGACAGATCTTTCGCTATATAAAGATCCTTTGGTGTAGATAGATTCTTTGCTGTAGATAGATCCCTTACTGTAGATAGATCACTTTGCTGTAGATAGATCCTTTGTTGTAGATAGATCCCTTGCTGTAGATTGATCATATGATGTAGATAGATCCTTTACTGTAGATAGATCCTTTGCTGTAGATAGATCCTTTCCTGTAGATAGATCCTTTCCTGTAGATAGATCCTTTGCTGTAGATAGAACTTTTGCTGTAAATAGATCTTTTGCTGTAGATAGATCCTTTGCTGTTTATAGATCCTTTCCTGTAGATGGATCCTTTGCTGTATATAGCTACTTAACTGTAAATAGATCTTTTGCTGTGGATTGATTTTTTGCTGTAGATTGATCCTTTGCGGTAGATAGATCCTTTGCTGTTGATAGATTCTTTGCTGAACATAGATTCTTTGCTGAACATAGATTCTTTGCTGAACATAGATTCTTTGCTGTAGATAGATTCTTTGTTGTAGATTGATCCTTTGCTGTGGACAGATCCTTTGCAGTAAATAGATCCTTTACTGTAGATAGATCCTTTGCTGTAGATGGATTCTTTGCTATAGATAGATCTTTCGCTGTAGATATATCGTTCATTGTAGATAGATCCTTTGCTGTAGATAGATCCTATACTGTAGATAGATCCCTTGCTGTAGATAGATCCTTTGCTGTAGATAGATCCTTTGCTGTAGATAGATCCTTTACTGTAGATAGATGTTTTGCTGTAGATAGATTCTTTGTTGTAGATAGATCCTTTGCTGTAGATAGATCTTTTGTAGTAGATAGATCATTTATTGTAGATAGATCCACTGATGTAAATAGATCAAAGATCCTTTGCTATAAATAAATATATAAATCCTTTGCCGTAGATAGATCCTTTGCTGTAGATAGATCATTTGCTGTAGATAGATCCTTCGCTGTAGATAAATCCTTTTCTGTGGATAGATCCTTTTCTGTAGATAGATCCTTAACTGTAGATAAAAGCTTTGCTGTAGATAGATCCCATACAGTAAAATGGATCTTTGCTGTAGATAGATCCTTTGCTGTAGATAGATCCTTTGCTGTAGATAAATTCTTTTCTGTAGATAAATTCTTTGCTGTAGATAGATCCTTTGCTGTAGATAGATACTTTCCTGTAGATAGATCCTTTGCTGTAGATAGATCCTTTGCAGAATATAGAACTTTTGCTGTTACTTGATCTTTTGCTGTATATAGATCCTTTGCTCTTGATAGATCCTTGACTGTAGATAGATCATTTGCTGTAGATGGATCCTTTGCTGTAGATAGATCCTTTTCTGTCGATAGATCCCTTGCTGTAGATAAATTGTTTTCTGTAGATAAATCCTTTGCTGTAGATAGATCCTTTGCTGTAGATAGATACTTTCCTGTAGATAGATCCTTTGCTGTAGATAGATCCTTTGCAGAATTTAGAACTTTTGCTGTTACTAGATCTTTTGCTGTATATAGATCCTTTGCTCTTGATAGATCCTTGACTGTAGATAGATCATTTGCTGTAGATTGATCCTTTGCTGTAGATAGATCCTTGACTGTCGATAGATCTCTTGCTGTAGATAGATCCTTTGAGTAAATAGATCCTTTACTGTAGATAGATCCTTTGCTGCAGATGGATCCTTTGCTGTAGATAGCTACTTTACTGTAGATAGATCCTTTGCTGTGGACAGATCCTTTGAGTAAATAGATCCTTTACTGTAGATAGATCCTTTGCTGCAGATGGATCCTTTGCTGTAGATAGATCCTATACTGTAGATAGATCCCTTGCTGTAGATAGATCTTTTGCTGTGGATAGATCATTTGCTGTAGATAGATCCTTTGCTGTAGATAGATCCTTTACTGTAGATAGATTTTTTGATGTAGATAGATTCTTTACTGTAGATAGATTTTTTGCTGTAGATAGATTCTTTGTTGTAGATAGATCCTTTGCTGTAGATAGATCTTTTGTAGTAGATAGATCATTTATTGTGGATAGATCCACTGATGTAAATAGATCAAAGATCCTTTGCTATAAATAAATATATAAATCCTTTGCCGTAGATAGATCCTTTGCTGTAGATAGATCCTTTGCTGTAGATAGATCCTTCGCTGTAGATAAATCTTTTTCTGAAGATAGATCCTTTTCTGTAGATAGATCCTTTACTGTAGATTGATCCTTTGCTGTAGATAGATCCTTTACTGTCGATAGATCTCTTGCTGTAGATAGATCCTTTGCTGTAGATAAATGCTTTGCTGTAGATAGATCCTTTGCTGTAGATAGAGCCTTTACTGTAGATATATTTTTTGCTGTAGATAGATCCTTTGCTGTAGATAGATCCTTTGCTGAAGATAGATCCTTTGCTGTAGTACATCCTTTGATGTAGAAAGATTCTCCGCTATAAATAGTTCCTTTGCTGTAGATAGATCCTTTGCTGTTTATAGATCCTTTCCTGTAGATGGATCCTTTGCTGTATATACCTACTTTACTGTAGATAGATCCTTTGCTGTGGACAGATCCTTTGCAGTAAATAGATCCTTTACTGTAGATAGATCCTTTGCTGTAGATAGATCCTTCGCTGTAGATATATCGTTTATTGTAGATAGATCCTTTGCTGTAGATAGATCCTATACTGTAGATAGATCCCTTGCTGTAGATAGATCCTTTGCTGTAGATAGATCCTTTGCTGTAGATAGATCCTTTACTGTAGATAGATTTTTTGATGTAGATAGATTCTTTGTTGTAGATAGATCCTTTGCTGTAGATAGATCTTTTGTAGTAGATAGATCATTTATTGTAGATAGATCCACTGATGTAAATAGATCTAAGATCCTTTGCTATAATTAAATATATAAATCCTTTGCCGTAGATAGATCCTTTGCTGTAGATAGATCCTTTGCTGTAGATAGATCCTTTGCTGTAGATAGATCCTTCGCTGTAAATAAATCCTCTTATGTAGATAGATCCTTTTCTGTAGATAGATCCTTTACTGTAGATAAAAGCTTTGCTGTAGATAGATCCCATACTGTAAATAGATCCTTTGCTTTAGAGAGATCCTTTGCTGTAGAAAGATATTCTGTTGTAGAAAGATCTTCTGCTGTAAATAGATCCTTTGCAGTAGAAAGATCCTTTGCTGTTGACAGATCTTTCGCTATATAAAGATCCTTTATTGTAGATAGATTCTTTGCTGTAGATAGATCCCTTACTGTAGATAGATCACTTTGCTGTAGATAGATCCTTTGTTGTAGATAGATCCCTTGCTGTAGATTGATCATATGATGTAGATAGATCCTTTACTGTAGATAGATCCTTTGCTGTAGATAGATCCTTTCCTGTAGATAGATCCTTTCCTGTAGATAGATCCTTTGCTGTAGATAGAACTTTTGCTGTAAATAGATCTTTTGCTGTAGATAGATCCTTTGCTGTTTATAGATCCTTTCCTGTAGATGGATCCTTTGCTGTATATAGCTACTTAACTGTAAATAGATCTTTTGCTGTGGATTGATTTTTTGCTGTAGATTGATCCTTTGCGGTAGATAGATCCTTTGCTGTTGATAGATTCTTTGCTGAACATAGATTCTTTGCTGAACATAGATTCTTTGCTGAACATAGATTCTTTGCTGTAGATAGATTCTTTGTTGTAGATTGATCCTTTGCTGTGGACAGATCCTTTGCAGTAAATAGATCCTTTACTGTAGATAGATCCTTTGCTGTAGATGGATTCTTTGCTGTAGATAGATCTTTCGCTGTAGATATATCGTTCATTGTAGATAGATCCTTTGCTGTAGATAGATCCTATACTGTAGATAGATCCCTTGCTGTAGATAGATCCTTTGCTGTAGATAGATCCTTTGCTGTAGATAGATCCTTTACTGTAGATAGATGTTTTGCTGTAGATAGATTCTTTGTTGTAGATAGATCCTTTGCTGTAGATAGATCTTTTGTAGTAGATAGATCATTTATTGTAGATAGATCCACTGATGTAAATAGATCATTTATTGTAGATAGATCCACTGATGTAAATAGATCAAAGATCCTTTGCTATAAATAAATATATAAATCCTTTGCCGTAGAAAGATCCTTTGCTGTAGATAGATCATTTGCTGTAGATAGATCCTTCGCTGTAGATAAATCCTTTTCTGTAGATAGATCCTTTTCTGTAGATAGATCCTTAACTGTAGATAAAAGCTTTGCTGTAGATAGATCCCATACAGTAAAATGGATCTTTGCTGTAGATAGATCCTTTGCTGTAGATAGATCCTTTGCTGTAGATAAATTCTTTTCTGTAGATAAATTCTTTGCTGTAGATAGATCCTTTGCTGTAGATAGATACTTTCCTGTAGATAGATCCTTTGCTGTAGATAGATCCTTTGCAGAATATAGAACTTTTGCTGTTACTTGATCTTTTGCTGTATATAGATCCTTTGCTCTTGATAGATCCTTGACTGTAGATAGATCATTTGCTGTAGATGGATCCTTTGCTGTAGATAGATCCTTTTCTGTCGATAGATCCCTTGCTGTAGATAAATTGTTTTCTGTAGATAAATCCTTTGCTGTAGATAGATCCTTTGCTGTAGATAGATACTTTCCTGTAGATAGATCCTTTGCTGTAGATAGATCCTTTGCAGAATTTAGAACTTTTGCTGTTACTAGATCTTTTGCTGTATATAGATCCTTTGCTCTTGATAGATCCTTGACTGTAGATAGATCATTTGCTGTAGATTGATCCTTTGCTGTAGATAGATCCTTGACTGTCGATAGATCTCTTGCTGTAGATAGATCCTTTGAGTAAATAGATCCTTTACTGTAGATAGATCCTTTGCTGCAGATGGATCCTTTGCTGTAGATAGCTACTTTACTGTAGATAGATCCTTTGCTGTGGACAGATCCTTTGAGTAAATAGATCCTTTACTGTAGATAGATCCTTTACTGCAGATGGATCCTTTGCTGTAGATAGATCCTATACTGTAGATAGATCCCTTGCTGTAGATAGATCTTTTGCTGTGGATAGATCATTTGCTGTAGATAGATCCTTTGCTGTAGATAGATCCTTTACTGTAGATAGATTTTTTGATGTAGATAGATTCTTTACTGTAGATAGATAATTTGCTGTAGATAGATTCTTTGTTGTAGATAGATCCTTTGCTGTAGATAGATCTTTTGTAGTAGATAGATCATTTATTGTAGATAGATCCACTGATGTAAATAGATCAAAGATCCTTTGCTATAAATAAATATATAAATCCTTTGCCGTAGATAGATCCTTTGCTGTAGATAGATCCTTTGCTGTTGATAGATCCTTCGCTGTAGATAAATCTTTTTCTGAAGATAGATCCTTTTCTGTAGATAGATCCTTTACTGTAGATTGATCCTTTGCTGTAGATAGATCCTTTACTGTCGATAGATCTCTTGCTGTAGATAGATCCTTTGCTGTAGATAAATGCTTTGCTGTAGATAGATCCTTTGCTGTAGATAGAGCCTTTACTGTAGATATATTTTTTGCTGTAGATAGATTCTTTGTTGTAGATAGATCGTTTGCTGTAGATAGATCCTTTGCTGTAGATAGATCCTTTACTGTAGATATATCCCATATTTTAGATAGATCTTTTGCTGTAGATAGATCCTTAACGGTAAATAGATTCTTTGCTGTAAATAGATCCCTTGCAGTAGATTGATCATATGATGTAGATAGATCCTTTGCTGTTGATATAACTTTTGCTGTAAATAGATCTTTTGCTGTAAATAGATCCTTTGCTGTTTATAGATCCTTTCCTGTAGATGGATCCTTTGCTTTATATAGCTAATTTACTGTAGATAGATCCTTTGCTGTGGATTGATTTTTTGCTGTAGATTGATCCTTTGCTGTAGATAGATCCTTTGCTGTTGATAGATTCTTTGCTGAACATAGATTCTTTGCTGTAGATAGATTCTTTGTTGTAGATAGATACTTTGCTGTGGACAGATCCTTTGCAGTAAATAGATCCTTTACTGTAGATAGATCCTTTGCTGTAGATGGATCCTTTGCTGTAGATATATCCTTCGCTGTAGATATATCGTTTATTGTAGATAGATCCTTTGCTGTAGATAGATCCTATACTGTAGATAGATCCCTTGCTGTAGATAGATCCTTTGCTGTAGATAGATCTTTTGCTGTAGATAGATCCTTTGCTGTAGATAGATCCTTTACTGTAGATAGATTTTTTGCTGTAGATAGATTCTTTGTTGTAGATAGATCCTTTGCTGTAGATAGATCTTTTGTAGTAGATAGATCATTTATTGTAGATAGATCCACTGATGTAAATAGATCAAAGATCCTTTGCTATAAATAAATATATAAATTCTTTGCCGTAGATAGATCCTTTGCTGGAGATAGATCCTTTGCTGTAGATAGATCCTTCGCTGTAGATAAATCTTTTTCTGAAGATAGATCCTTTTCTGTAGATAGATCCTTTACTGTAGATAAAAGCTTTGCTGTAGATAGATCCCATACAGTAAAATGGATCTTTGCTGTAGATAGATCCTTTGCTGTGGACAGATCCTTCGCTGTAGATAAATCCTTTTCTTTAGATTGATCCATTTCTGAAGATAGATCCTTAACTGTAGATAGATCCTTTGCTGTAGATCGATCCTTAGCTGTAAAAAGATCCTTTGCTGTAGATTGATCCTTTGCTGCAGAAAGATCCCTTACTGTAGATAAATCCTTTGCTGTAGATAGATCCTATGCTGTAAATAGATCCTTTGCTGTAGATAGATCCTTTGCTATAGATTGATCCTTCGCTGTAAATAGATCCTTTACTGTTAATAGGTCCCTTGCTGTAGATAGATTCTTTGCTGTAGATAGATCCTTTGCTGAAGATAGATCCTTTGCTGTAGTAGATCCTTTGCTGTAGAAAGATTCTACGCTATAAATAGATCCTTCGCTGTAGATAGATCCTTTGTTGTAGGTAGATCCTTCGCTGTAAATGGATCCTTTGGCTGTATAGAGTTCCTTTACTGTAGATATATTCTTTGCTGTAGATTGATCATTTTCTGCAGATAGATCCTTTGCTGTAGATAGATCCTTTGCTGTAGATGGATCCTTCGCTGTAGATAAATCCTTTGCTGTAGATAGATCCTTTGCTGTAGATAGATACTTTCCTGTAGATAGATCCTTTGCTGTAGATAGATCCTTTGCAGAATATAGAACTTTTGCTGTTACTATATCTTTTGCTGTATATAGATCCTTTGCTCTTGATAGATCCTTGACTGTAGATAGATCCTTTGATGTAGATAGATGCTTTGCTGTAGATAGATCCTTTGCTGTGGATAGAGCCTTTACTGTAGATATATTTTTTGCTGTAGATAGATTCTTTGTTGTAGATAGATCGTTTGCTGTAGATAGATCCTTTGTAGTAGATAGATCCTTTACTGTAGATATATCCCTTATTGTAGATAGATCCTTTGCTGTAGATAGATCCTTTCCTGTAGATAGATCCTTTCCTGTTGATAGATCCTTTGCTGTTGATAGAATTTTGCTCTAAATAGATCATTTGCTGTAGATAGATCCTTTGCTGTTTATAGATCCTTTCCTGTAGATTGATCCTTTGCTGTATATAGCTACTTTACTGTAGATAGATCCTTTGCTGTGGACAGATCCTTTGAGTAAATAGATCCTTTACTGTAGATAGATCCTTTGCTGCAGATGGATCCTTTGCTGTAGATAGATTTTTTGATGTAGATAGATTCTTTGTTGTAGATAGATCCTTTGCTGTAGATAGATCTTTTGCTGTGGATAGATCATTTGCTGTAGATAGATCCTTTGCTGTAGATAGATCCTTTACTGTAGATAGATTTTTTGATGTAGATAGATTCTTTGTTGTAGATAGATCCTTTGCTGTAGATAGATCTTTTGTAGTAGATAGATCATTTATTGTACATAGATCCACTGATGTAAATAGATCTAAGTTCCCTTGCTATAAATAAATGTATTAATCCTTTGCCGTAGATAGATCCTTTGCTGTAGATAAATCCTTTGCTGTAGATAGATCCTTCTCTGTAAATAAATCCTCTTCTGTAGATAGATCCTTTCCTGTAGATAGATCCTATGCTGTAGATAGATCCTTTGCTGTAGGTAGATCCTATACTGTAGATAGATCCTTTGCTGTAGATAGATCCTTTGCTGTAGATAGATCCATCGCTGTAGATAGATCCTTTGCTGAAGATAGATCCTTTGCTGTAGTAGATCCTTTGCTGTAGAAAGATTCTCCGCTATAAATAGTTCCTTTGCTGTAGATAGATCCTTTGCTGTTTATAGATCCTTTCCTGTAGATAGATCCTTTGCTGTAGATAGATCCTTCGCTGTAGATAAATCTTTTTCTGAAGATAGATCCTTTTCTGTAGATAGATCCTTTACTGTAGATAAAAGCTTTGCTGTAGATAGATCCCATACAGTAAAATGGATCTTTGCTGTAGATAGATCCTTTGCTGTGGACAGATCCTTCGCTGTAGATAAATCCTTTTCTTTAGATAGATCCATTTCTGAAGATAGATCCTTAACTGTAGATAGATCCTTTGCTGTAGATCGATCCTTAGCTGTAAATAGATCCTTTGCTGTAGATTGATCCTTTGCTGCAGAAAGATCCCTTACTGTAGATAAATCCTTTGCTGTAGATAGATCCTATGCTGTAAATAGATCCTTTGCTGTAGATAGATCCTTTGCTATAGATTGATCCTTCGCTGTAAATAGATCCTTTACTGTTAATAGGTCCCTTGCTGTAGATAGATTCTTTGCTGTAGATAGATCCTTTGCTGAAGATAGATCCTTTGCTGTAGTAGATCCTTTGCTGTAGAAAGATTCTACGCTATAAATAGATCCTTCGCTGTAGATAGATCCTTTGTTGTAGGTAGATCCTTCGCTGTAAATGGATCCTTTGGCTGTATAGAGTTCCTTTACTGTAGATATATTCTTTGCTGTAGATTGATCATTTTCTGCAGATAGATCCTTTGCTGTAGATAGTTCCTATTCTGTAGAAAGATCCTTTGCTGAAGATAGATCCTTTGCTGTAGATGGATCCTTCGCTGTAGATAAATCCTTTGCTGTAGATAGATCCTTTGCTGTAGATAGATACTTTCCTGTAGATAGATCCTTTGCTGTAGATAGATCCTTTGCAGAATATAGAACTTTTGCTGTTACTATATCTTTTGCTGTATATAGATCCTTTGCTCTTGATAGATCCTTGACTGTAGATAGATCCTTTGATGTAGATAGATGCTTTGCTGTAGATAGATCCTTTGCTGTGGATAGAGCCTTTACTGTAGATATATTTTTTGCTGTAGATAGATTCTTTGTTGTAGATAGATCGTTTGCTGTAGATAGATCCTTTGTAGTAGATAGATCCTTTACTGTAGATATATCCCTTATTGTAGATAGATCCTTTGCTGTAGATAGATCCTTTCCTGTAGATAGATCCTTTCCTGTAGATAGATCCTTTGCTGTTGATAGAATTTTGCTCTAAATAGATCATTTGCTGTAGATAGATCCTTTGCTGTTTATAGATCCTTTCCTGTAGATTGATCCTTTGCTGTATATAGCTACTTTACTGTAGATAGATCCTTTGCTGTGGACAGATCCTTTGAGTAAATAGATCCTTTACTGTAGATAGATCCTTTGCTGCAGATGGATCCTTTGCTGTAGATAGATCCTTCGCTGTAGATATATCGTTCATTGTAGATAGATCCTTTGCTGTAGATAGATCCTATACTGTAGATAGATCCCTTGCTGTAGATAGATCTTTTGCTGTGGATAGATTATTTGCTGTAGATAGATCCTTTGCTGTAGATAGATCCTTTACTGTAGATAGATTTTTTGATGTAGATAGATTCTTTGTTGTATATAGATCCTTTGCTGTAGATAGATCTTTTGTAGTAGATAGATCATTTATTGTACATAGATCCACTGATGTAAATAGATCTAAGTTCCCTTGCTATAAATAAATGTATAAATCCTTTGCCGTAGATAGATCCTTTGCTGTAGATAAATCCTTTGCTGTAGATAGATCCTTCTCTGTAAATAAATCCTCTTCTGTAGATAGATCCTTTCCTGTAGATAGATCCTATGCTGTAGATAGATCCTTTGCTGTAGGTAGATCCTATACTGTAGATAGATCCTTTGCTGTAGATAGATCCTTTGCTGTAGATAGATCCTTTGCTGTAGATAGATCCTTTGCTGAAGATAGATCCTTTGCTGTAGTAGATCCTTTGCTGTAGAAAGATTCTCCGCTATAAATAGTTCCTTTGCTGTAGATAGATCCTTTGCTGTTTATTGATCCTTTCCTGTAGATGGATCCTTTGCTGTATATAGCTACTTTACTGTAGATAGATCCTTTGCTGTGGACAGATCCTTTGCAGTAAATAGATCCTTTACTGTAGATAGATGCTTTGCTGTAGATGGATCCTTTGCTGTAGATAGATCCTTCGCTGTAGATATATCGTTTATTGTTGATAGATCCTTTGCTGTAGATAGATCCTATACTGTAGATAGATCCCTTGCTGTAGATAGATCCTTTGCTGTAGATAGATCCTTTGCTGTAGATAGATCCTTTGCTGTAGATAGATCCTTTACTGTAGATAGATTTTTTGCTGTAGATAGATTCTTTGTTGTAGTTAGATCCTTTGCTGTAGATAGATCTTTTGTAGTAGATAGATCATTTATTGTAGATAGATCCACTGATGTAAATAGATCAAAGATCCTTTGCTATAAATATTATATAAATCCTTTGCCGTAGATAGATCCTTTGCTGTAGATAGATCCTTTGCTGTAGATAGATCCTTCGCTGTAGATAAATCTTTTTATGAAGAGAGATCCTTTTCTGTAGATAGATCCTTTACTGTAGATAGATACTTTCCTGTAGATAGATCATTTGCTGTAGATAGATCCTTTGCAGAATATAGAACTTTTGCTGTTACTATATCTTTTGCTGTATATAGATCCTTTGCTCTTGATAGATCCTTGACTGTAGATAGATCCTTTGATGTAGATAGATGCTTTGCTGTAGATAGATCCTTTGCTGTGGATAGAGCCTTTACTGTAGATATATTTTTTGCTGTAGATAGATTCTTTGTTGTAGATAGATCGTTTGCTGTAGATAGATCCTTTGTAGTAGATAGATCCTTTACTGTAGATATATCCCTTATTGTAGATAGATCCTTTGCTATAGATAGATCCTTTCCTGTAGATAGATCCTTTCCTGTAGATAGATCCTTTGCTGTTGATAGAATTTTGCTCTAAATAGATCATTTGCTGTAGATAGATCCTTTGCTGTTTATAGATCCTTTCCTGTAGATTGATCCTTTGCTGTATATAGCTACTTTACTGTAGATAGATCCTTTGCTGTGGACAGATCCTTTGAGTAAATAGATCCTTTACTGTAGATAGATCCTTTGCTGCAGATGGATCCTTTGCTGTAGATAGATCCTTCGCTGTAGATATATCGTTCATTGTAGATAGATCCTTTGCTGTAGATAGATCCTATACTGTAGATAGATCCCTTGCTGTAGATAGATCTTTTGCTGTGGATAGATTATTTGCTGTAGATAGATCCTTTGCTGTAGATAGATCCTTTACTGTAGATAGATTTTTTGATGTAGATAGATTCTTTGTTGTATATAGATCCTTTGCTGTAGATAGATCTTTTGTAGTAGATAGATCATTTATTGTACATAGATCCACTGATGTAAATAGATCTAAGTTCCCTTGCTATAAATAAATGTATAAATCCTTTGCCGTAGATAGATCCTTTGCTGTAGATAAATCCTTTGCTGTAGATAGATCCTTCTCTGTAAATAAATCCTCTTCTGTAGATAGATCCTTTCCTGTAGATAGATCCTATGCTGTAGATAGATCCTTTGCTGTAGGTAGATCCTATACTGTAGATAGATCCTTTGCTGTAGATAGATCCTTTGCTGTAGATAGATCCTTTGCTGTAGATAGATCCTTTGCTGAAGATAGATCCTTTGCTGTAGTAGATCCTTTGCTGTAGAAAGATTCTCCGCTATAAATAGTTCCTTTGCTGTAGATAGATCCTTTGCTGTTTATAGATCCTTTCCTGTAGATGGATCCTTTGCTGTATATAGCTACTTTACTGTAGATAGATCCTTTGCTGTGGACAGATCCTTTGCAGTAAATAGATCCTTTACTGTAGATAGATGCTTTGCTGTAGATGGATCCTTTGCTGTAGATAGATCCTTCGCTGTAGATATATCGTTTATTGTTGATAGATCCTTTGCTGTAGATAGATCCTATACTGTAGATAGATCCCTTGCTGTAGATAGATCCTTTGCTGTAGATAGATCCTTTGCTGTAGATAGATCCTTTGCTGTAGATAGATCCTTTACTATAGATAGATTTTTTGCTGTAGATAGATTCTTTGTTGTAGTTAGATCCTTTGCTGTAGATAGATCTTTTGTAGTAGATAGATCATTTATTGTAGATAGATCCACTGATGTAAATAGATCAAAGATCCTTTGCTATAAATATTATATAAATCCTTTGCCGTAGATAGATCCTTTGCTGTAGATAGATCCTTTGCTGTAGATAGATCCTTCGCTGTAGATAAATCTTTTTATGAAGAGAGATCCTTTTCTGTAGATAGATCCTTTACTGTAGATAAAAGCTTTGCTGTAGATAGATCCCATACAGTAAAATGGATCTTTGCTGTAGATAGATCCTTTGTTGTGGACAGATCCTTCGCTGTAGATAAATCCTTTTCTTTAGATAGATCCATTTCTGAAGATAGATCCTTAACTGTAGATAGATCCTTTGCTGTAGATCGATCCTTAGCTGTAAATAGATCCTTTGCTGTAGATTGATCCTTCGCTGCAGAAAGATCCCTTACTGTAGATAAATCCTTTGCTGTAGATAGATCCTATGCTGTAGATAGATCCTTTGCTGTAGATAGATCCTTTGCTATAGATTGATCCTTCGCTGTAAATAGATCCTTTACTGTTGATAGGTTCTTTGCTGTAGATAGATCCTTTGCTGTAGATAGATCCTTTGCTGAAGATAGATCCTTTGCTGTAGTAGATTTTTTTCTGTAGAAAGATTCTACGCTATAAATAGATCCTTCGCTGTAGATAGATCCTTTGTTGTAGGTAGATCCTTTGCTGTAAATGGATCCTTTGGCTGTATAGAGTTCCTTTACTGTAGATATATTCTTTGCTGTAGATTGATCATTTATTGTACATAGATCCACTGATGTAAATAGATCTAAGTTCCCTTGCTATAAATAAATGTATAAATCCTTTAACGTAGATAGATCCTTTGCTGTAGATAAATCCTTTGCTGTAGATAGATCCTTCTTTGTAAATAAATCCTCTTCTGTAGATAGATCCTTTCCTGTAGATAGATCCTATGCTGTAGATAGATCCTTTGCTGTAGGTAGATCCTATACTGTAGATAGATCCTTTGCTGTAGAAAGATCCTTTGCTGTAGATAGATCCTTTGCTGTAGATAGATCCTTTGCTGAAGATAGATCCTTTGCTGTAGTAGATCCTTTGCTGTAGAAAGATTCTCCGCTATTAATATTTCCTTTGCTGTAGATAGATCCTTTGCTGTTTATAGATCCTTTCCTGTAGATGGATCCTTTGCTGTATATAGCTACTTTACTGTAGATAGATCCTTTGCTGTGGACAGATCCTTTGCAGTAAATAGATCCTTTACTGTAGATAGATCCTTTGCTGTAGATGGATCCTTTGCTGTAGATAGATCCTTCGCTGTAGATATATCGTTTATTGTAGATAGATCCTTTGCTGTAGATAGATCCTATACTGTAGATAGATCCCTTGCTGTAGATAGATCTTTTGCTGTAGATAGATCCTTTGCTGTAGATAGATCCTTTGCCGTAGATAGATCCTTTGCTGTAGATAGATCCTTTGCTGTAGATAGATCCTTCGCTGTAGATAAATCTTTTTATGAAGAGAGATCCTTTTCTGTAGATAGATCCTTTACTGTAGATAAAAGCTTTTCTGTAGATAGATCCCATACAGTAAAATGGATCTTTGCTGTAGATAGATCCTTTGCTGTGGACAGATCCTTCGCTGTAGATAAATCCTTTTCTTTAGATAGATCCAATTTCTGAAGATAGATCCTTAACTGTAGATAGATCCTTTGCTGTAGATCGATCCTTAGCTGTAAATAGATCCTTTGCTGTAGATTGATCCTTCGCTGCAGAAAGATCCCTTACTGTAGATAAATCCTTTGCTGTAGATAGATCCTATGCTGTAGATAGATCCTTTGCTGTAGATAGATCCTTTGCTATAGATTGATCCTTCGCTGTAAATAGATCCTTTACTGTTGATAGGTTCTTTGCTGTAGATAGATCCTTTGCTGTAGATAGATCCTTTGCTGAAGATAGATCCTTTGCTGTAGTAGATTTTTTTCTGTAGAAAGATTCTACGCTATGAATAGATCCTTCGCTGTAGATAGATCCTTTGTTGTAGGTAGATCCTTTGCTGTAAATGGATCCTTTGGCTGTATAGAGTTCCTTTACTGTAGATATATTCTTTGCTGTAGATTGATCATTTTCTGTAGATAGATCCTTTGCTGTAGATAGTTCCTATTCTGTAGAAAGATCCTTTGCTGAAGATAGATCCTTTGCTGTAGATGGATCCTTTGCTGTAGATATATCCTTTGCTGTAGATAGATCCTTTGCTGTAGATAGATACTTTCCTGTAGATAGATCCTTTGCTGTAGATATATCCTTTGCAGAATATAGAACTTTTGCTGTTAATAGATTTTTTGCTGTAGATAGATCTTTTGCTGTTGATAGATCCTTAACTGTAGATGGATCATTTGCTGTATATTGTTTATTTACTGTAGATAGATCCTTTGCTGTAGATAGATCCTCTGCTGTTTATAGATTCTTTTCTGAACATATATTCTTTGCTGTAGATAGATTCTTTGTTGTTGATAGATCCTTGACTGTAGATAGATCCTTTGCTGTAGATGGATCCCTTGCTGTAGATAGATCCTTTGCTGTAGATAGATGCTTTGCTGTAGATAGATCCTTCGCTGTAGATAGATCCTTTACTGTAGATAGATTCTTTGCTGTTGATAGATTCTTTGTTGTAGATAGATCCTTTGTTGTAGATAGATCCTTTGCTGTAGATAGATGCTTTGCTGTAGATAGAACCTTCGCTGTAGATAGATTCTTTACTGTAGATAGATTCTTTGCTGTTGATAGATTCATTGTTGTAGATAGATCCTTTTTTGTAGATAGATTCTTTGTTGTAGATAGATCCTTTGCTGTGGACAGATCCTTTGCTGTGGACATATCCTTTGCAGTATATAGATCCTTGACTTTAGATAGATCCTTTGCTGTAGATGGATCCTTTGCTGTAGATAGATACTTTGCTGTAGACAGATGCTTTGCTGTAGATAGATCCTTTGTTGTAGATAGATTCTTTGTTGTAGATAGATCCTTTTCTGTGGACATATCCTTTGCTGTGGACATATCCTTTGCAGTAGATAGATCCTTGACTGTAGATAGATCCTTTGCTGTAGATGGATCCTTTGCTGTAGATAGATCCTTTGCTGTTGATAGATCCTTAACTGTAAATGGATCATTTGCTGTATATTGTTCATTTACTGTAGATAGATCCTTCGCTGTAGATAGATCCTCTGCTGTTTATAGATTCTTTTCTGAACATATATTCTTTGCTGTAGATAGATTCTTTGTTGTAGATAGATCCTTTGCTGTGGACAGATCCTTTGCTGTAGATAGATCCTTTGCTGTAGATAGATGCTTTGCTGTAGATAGATCCTTCGCTGTAGATAGATCCTTTACTGTAGATAGATTCTTT
>CANNZV010004011.1:0-49282 GCA_947561585.1 Caprella mutica
CTTGCTATAGTCACAATAATGATATGCTTCTCTCAAGGTCTACCAGTCACGTTTGTGTCAAAGTAAGAGGTGGTTGCTAGCTATCTTGCAGTATATTCTATAGTATATTATATAATACCTATATAATAATATACTGAGTACACACAACCACACGGTTGTATGGGTATAACCATCATATAGCCATTTAATTCCTGGTTAAAATTAGACAATATGGTAGTTAAATTAACAAATAAATTCAGAGTTACCAATCAGTTTCACATTTTCGATCATATAAGAAAAAAATATAATTATTATTATATATCTTCTATTAATTGGTAATCAGAAATTAAAATTGAAATAATAATAATTTACTATTTTCTTATATGATCGAAAATGTGGAACTGTCCGATAACCCGGAACTTACCGGAACAGTCATGACGTCATCAAGGCAACAGTTTAAAATCGAAATTGAACAGCAAAATGGTTTCATTACTGTATACTAAATATCAATAATGATTTAGTATAACTTAGCGAATATTTTCTTTATAATTGTTTTCGTGCTGACGTAATATTATTACTTATATAAACATGACACTTGGTCATACTGTGAATGGTACCTATCACTGAAACTAAAAAGATGCCTTCACATGTTCGTGATGAGTGCCTTTAGGACTAATAGAACAGTGATAATTAAATTAATATGATAGGAATTCATTTATTTAGCTGCACGTCTTGAAATACCCAGCAACATTAATAGTAAAGAAATTACAACCATTGTCTTAATTGACTTAATTACAACCAATACCTACCTTCTTGACAAATAGATATCTAAAATAACATTTTAATTGCTATTATCATCAATTCATTATATAGTCAATTTGACTAACCAAATAACTTCTCAACCACGAAGAGTGAGACTAGCTTCAGAGGTGCACACATCAGTAACGTTCATAACAGACTGACTATTCACAGCAATCTTATCAGATCTGATAATTACACTGCCTCGTCATTTGCTCGGTCTGCTCATGATGCTAATACTCAATTATATGTAGGATATCAATTACAACAACTCAAACGCTGTGTATGTTTTAAAATAGAACAATCAAAGCTATTGATAGCAACAGTAGAATAATTCTTAACAGCTTTCTCAATTTTGTGATCTTTTGAACCTAGATTTGAAGTTGTACCTAGTTAGACTATTGCTCTTGTACCTAGTTATGCTATTTCACAGTCTAGTGCTAACTAGTTTTACAAATAGACTAGTTAGTTTAAGGAAAGGTAGCTACAATAGTTTATACATTAGAATCATCCTGTAGGAGTTATTATTTCATCGTATCTTCTGTGTTTCCGTTCACCAAATCACTTTACTATGTTTATTTTTTTGTCTCGCCAACCTCTAATATTTTATTTGTCAACTAAAATTTAATTTAATTACCATAGTTGCTTTGCTGATCAATTTACCCGCTTAAATATTCCTTTTATGTTGTCATTCCTTTTCTTTCTTATTACTTATGGATATCTTATTATTATATTTCATTGCCATTTAATTTTTATTAATCATCTGTGATATCAACATTGTATGTATTTCTTTCGTGTAAGTTCTATCGTTGAGACTCGTATTGTGAGAAACTCTTCACATTCTGTGTGTGTAGATCAGGTTATTCTTTGTAAATTTTCTAATTATTCTTTAAATAATTTGTATATGACTCTTCTTGTATAATTTCCTAAGCAATAATCTTTTTTTGAATATCGTCCATTACCTATTCTGGTTAATTTTCTTCACAATTCATTTTATTTATCAAGTTTGCTTCTCGTTAGTGACATTTCTTCTTATTTGAAGCATTGGTTTTCTAACGAAGTTACTCATTGAAATCTAATTCCTCTTCATTTTCTATATTATTTTCTTTGTTGGTAAACCGACGCGGCTCTTTATTTTTACCAGATGAAGAAGTGCAATCGGTGTTCTCTCTGATAAATCGGCGTGTCGAAATATTTTGGTTTGAAGCTTAACTTTCGAATACTTACGATGTCTAATTACCAATTAGTCTGATTTCCTATCCCAGTTAACCATTACCAACCTCATTTTACTTGACTACCCTCAATTTAAATGCAATTCCCACCATTCCTAATATCAAAAGAATCTCTTTATATTTTCTAAAATAACTCTTGATAAATTATACGAGTCTTAGGTACCGATTTGCTATTTTCCATCGCAATCCACGATTTTTGATTTTCTCTAAACTCATCAAACAAAAACGATCTATCAATTCTTAATCCTCAGTTGAATATTGTTCTTACTTACTAAATATATTTCTCGTTTTTAGAATAAGGAGCCTACCACAAGTTCGTAGAAATATAACTTGATCCTGAATTTTATCCGCGAAATAGAGGATAGATTTGAGTTTATATAGTGAAGACCAAACTGCAATCAAGTAAGAAAGAAACCAATATGTCAAATATTAGCCGAGAGAACAGAAAGATAATTCCAGTTAATTGGTGTCTTCACTTGAATTGCTTCCTTTAATTGATATCAGAGTCTAATTTTGCTTAGAGTTATTTGCAGAAGACGGATTGTTCTATGGCGACTCCTGAATCTGATTTCCTTCTCTTTACTTTTTTTGGAAGTCATCCTTGCGGCCTGCAATGTCCATACCGTAATTCACAGACGATGATTCTTAGTCATTGTTTTCAGAGTGATGGCAGCAGGAGGGAGAGAATCTAGTTCCATAAACAGCACCGCTTCTCGTCCTCTTCAAGCAGGTGTGGCAGGAAGAACCTTCAGCAGCACTAGAAGACATTCTAACTACCAATACAATGTCAGGTGATTAGAAGTACTAAAATAGATGTTTGTATCTTGTATACAAAATACACCAGAAACTGATGAAGTTAATTTAGTAGGGGTTTAACGTCTTCTTTGGAACCAAAGGCCATCTCGCTAATCTAAGAATAAATACAAGGGACTATGAAATAGAAGCCAGAGGTAAAAGTTCATATTAGTACACAACAGGTAGTTTGGTAACTGTTAGTTAATATAACCCTACAGGTCATAACTACATTTATTTACTTTGTGAAGCTCTATTTATACTAACTAGTACAGTACCTGTTATTGGATCTAAATTATATTCGAATGCAAGAATGTATTATGGATTCTCATATTCTGATTAAAGCCAAAATATAAATTTATTTTTTAAATAATAATAACTATTAATGCCAATATTATTGTAGCCAGTAGTCATGATACTACCATAAAATATTTGTTTCTCCTTTTAATGTGTATTTCTTAATAAAACTGGGACACACGGACGGACGCTGCTCTTATTATAGTATAGATAAATTAAATCATATTTTAGCTATACTTGTTCCAGTCTACGTAATTTGTAAAGAAATCAATGTTGGGTATTTAAAAAAATTATAATCCACATATATATTTATTGTATTTGCAGAAATAAATCAAATTGTTAATAAAATATATAATTAATGTAAAACGAAATAAGCAAAAATATATTATACAGCTCATGAATTTGAACTGGCTAGTATTGTCAATGGAAACTATATCCATTCTCAACTATAAAGGAGGTAAATTCTGAGTTAAAGTATGCTTCCACGATTTCGATCATGTAGGAAACAATACATAAATTATCATTCATTTTTTATTATAATAGGTATCCAAGATGCCTACAGGTTACAAAATTTAAACATGCACTTTCTTTTTCTCCCATGATCGAAATTGTGTAACCGTCCGATAATTCAGAACTTATATCCTATCTGAATATTGCAATATCAAAGAAGGTAAATAAAGTGCTTAAAGCTATATTGCAAGGCTACCATATTGCATCCTGGTAACTAGAAATCACCTCACTCCTTACCTACCAGTCACCAAAAGATACCAGAAAACAAACACACAACAAACTAACTAAACTAGTGTTGGTACAATAGGAATGTAAACTAAAGGCAAAACTTTGAACAAATGAGGGAATTAATTCGCTAATATTCTCGGCTTGGAACGTTTGGAAACTATAGTTAGAATTGATAAACGTTTGGAAACTATAGTTAGAATTGATAAACGTTTGGAAACTATAGTTAGAATTGATAAACGTTTGGAAACTATAGTTAGAATTGATAAACGTTTGGAAACTATAGTTAGAAAAACAATATTTTATATTAGGAAGACTAAGAGCATTTACAGTGTCGCTAAAGGTTTAGCGCAATGCTCGTGACTGAAGAAAAGCTACTTCTGTTAAGGAAACAGAACCGCATTTCCCGGTAGAATAGAAACAGTTCTAAATATTGCAACTGAAAAGAATTACCACTTTTCACTAAATTAGGAAGATGCTGAAATTTAATGGAAATATTTTCTAAAGGGCCGTACACACGCAGGGTTTTTTCAAGTCTTTCAATCAGACTTTTTGCTAAGCTCCTCCTACTTTTTCCATGAGAATATAAGAAAAAAAGATATTAATCGTATAATTATTAGTTGGTATCCATGATACCTGCAGGTATCATGGATACCAACTAATAATTATACGATTAATATCTTTTTTTCTTATATTCTCATGGAAAAAGTAGGAGGAGCTTAGCAAAAAGTCTGATTGAAAGACTTGAAAAAAACCTGCGTGTGTACGGCCCTTTAGTTAGATAAATGATTAGCTATAACATTGGAAATTAGTTTAGTAATTTAGCAGTTATATGAAGAGCAAAACTACAAATTCTCACACTGGACACATTCCAAAGATATTAAAAATGGTGGAAAAATCTCTAGAGTAAAGAGGAATGACTAGGAATAGTGCAAAACAACTACTTAATTTACTCAATAGAATATTGAAAACAAACTACATGCAAACAAATTGAAGCTACTTTTAAATATATATCTCCATGTACAAACAGACCATCTTGAACCTATTTGGAGTAACCCATAACAAAATAGAAAAGAGGGAAATGAAGCGCCCTTTGGTCACTCCAAGTAAGTACACAGATGTCCTTCACTTAAGAGTAATCACATCTAATTTTTGGACCTTCAATTGCAGTACGAATGATTGAGTCTTTAAGTGAGACTAGCAATCCTAAGGAGTGGTACACACGCAGGCACTTTTATGTCTTTCCGTCAGAATTTTTGCTTTAAGCTCCTCCTAGTTCCTAATCATATAACAATCCTATTATTATTTATATTAGTTGGTATCCATGATACCTGCAGGTATCATAGATACCAACTAATATAAATAATAATTAAATCTTTTTTTTTTTTTATACGATTCAAAAGTCTGGTGGAAAAAGTAGGAGGAGCTTAGCAAAAAGTCTGGTGGAAAGACTTAAAAAAGCCTGCGTGGGTACGACCCTTCACTACCTATAAGTGCTATACATTTAGATACCCTGTGGCGTACAAAAGTGTAGTAAAAACTTAGCAGTATTTTATTGTCAGTAGTTACTTACGACTAAGGGTATTGTCTCGGTGAGTGCAATGGTTTTAAGAGCTACGTAGGAATGGTTTGGTCTAACTCATTGCACCCGAAAAACATTTGAACAGACAAAATAAACTGGCAAACATTAAAGAAAAGCACTCCACTATAACAATTCAACTAACCATTAAATACATATATATCTATAAATCTAGAAATAAGGAATATACTTTCAATATATTATCTATTGATGTCTTTTTTATTGGAATAATTATTTAAATGAATGTTCCTAAAAGTAATAGCTTCTACATTGCCTCTACAAGCGTCCCTTAAAGTGAAGTATCGACTCCCTTAAAGTGAGGTCCCGACTCCCTTAAAGTGAGGTCCCGACTCCCTTAAAGTGAGGTCCCGACTCCCTTGAAGTGAAGTCCCGACTACTTAAGATGAAGTCCCGACAGGGAATGGGAAGCAATTCCCTACCCACATACTCTCCATGGGACTACAGTACTAGTTACATCGTGAGTCTAAAGTGACGAGAGAACTAGTGAAGGCAAACAAATGAATGCGTTAGAGTTACATTGGGGGGAGGCTACTCGCTGTACTGTTGCTCCACACCTCCCTCAGTGGGCACAGTAGGAGGCTCCTCTTGCTCCTCTGGCCTCATCTCCCTGATGGAGGCCTTACAAGTGAGGCTGTGCCTCCTGAGGTGGTGTTTGCGCACAGTCTTGTAGTTGCAGTGTCCACAGTAGAGGTATTTTTCTGCCTCATGCTTAGCCATGTGCCTCGTCATGTTAGTCTCGTGGTTGGTGCTGAAGTCACACTCCGACTTCTTGCACTTCAGCACTCCACCCCCCAGCAGGTGCCTCTTGATGTGCTTCTTCATGGCGCCCTTCCACTTGGACACGAGGCTACAGTAAGGACACCTGTACTTGTTCTGGGGGCTGCTCTCCAGGGCACCATTAAGGAGACTACTCATGCGTGTGAGTACTGGCAACGCCCCCCCGGGGGATGGGGGGTTAACTGCAGCACTGAACAGGGAGGAGGGGGTGGGGGAGTCACACACAGAGAAACTCAGCGAGTCATCCTGAAAAAAAGGAAAAGCTTTAGGGAGAGAATGTGATGAAGTAATTTGACAAGCAGTTAGACAGTGTGTATGGGCAGTTGTAGAAACTAGATTTCTTTCTTCATAATAAATCATAAGCTACAGTGTAAACAGACAATAGAGAAATGTATGCAAAAACAACTTTGAAAGCTTAAATAAACTAACACAATATTGATATTGAATTGTAATTTAGAATGAATAATAAGATTATTAAATATACCAAATGATGATTATATCCCTTCACATCGCTACTCTCTTTCCATATTATGAGTCATCTTCGCTATTTTATTTTATGCAGGCAAAAATAGAATACATTCTTAAATAAATAAAGATTGGGTCATACGGAATAATGAAAGAGAGACTTGGGCTGCATTTCCGCCAAGCGAATTAATTCATTTCATAGAGATTCATTTGCCTCGAGTCATTTTGAATCAACACAGTTCCAACTGACAGAGACAGAATCTGTTTAATTTTCATTCAGTAAGTAAATAGCCTAAGATCATCTATCGCACACTGATCTTGCATTGAACTAAAGGGCTGTACACACGTAGGGTTTTTCAAGTCTTTCTCTTCCACCAGACTTTTTGATGAGCTCCTCCTACTTTTTCCATGAGAATATAAGAATAAACGATATATATAGTTACTATTATTTTAGTTGGTATCCATGATACCTGCAGGTATCATGGATACCAACTAAAATAAATAATAATTATATCGTTTTTTCTTATATTCTCATGGAAAAAGTAGGAGGAGCTTAGCAAAAAGTCTGATGGAAAGATTTAAAAAACCCTACGTGTGTACAGCCCTTCATAAGCAGCTCTCTGAAACGGTTGTTGTGAGAGCGCACTGAATGAACCAGCACTGAACACGTTCAATACTTGTTTGATGGAGATTTTTAGTCCAGACTTATTATATTTTTAGGTTACGTATAATATTTCAGTTATCATTTCAATATTGTTTAATAGTTATAGTTTGAAAATAATAAAAAGAGCTAAATATTAGGAAATAAATGATAAACTTGGAGCTCGAAGCTAAATTTGTAACATTGTAGTTTTCCGTTTTGCTTTGACTGATGAAAAATGGAACTAAATCCATTTTTATTTTTCTGATGAAAAATGGAACTAAATCCAACACTGATTCTAAATCGCCATGCTTTGTCATGATTTGAATTAATTCGTTTGGAGAAAATACAGTCAGCCTTTTTTGTCCCAAGCCATTAAAATGAGAACATTGACATCAGTGTAGGTAATTAAATAGGAGACAATGAGGTGACAAAGTAACCCTCTTTTACTATTTGATTATCGCCAATCGAAAAGAGACAGGGAGAATCTCCAGAAACAGAGTAAAATATAATGGTTTGACCAGGTGTGACTAGTACTTATGTTAATTATAAGTTTTTAGTTAAGATGCAAAGCACATAGAGAGGCTAAGACTAAAGGCACTTACATCATTCTCTAAAGCATTCATATGGGGGACACAGTCACCAAACTCTGCATCTGCAATGAACCGACATGAATTAGGGACTGGGAGAATGGAGGGGGGGGGGGGGGAGGGCGGGGGGAGTGAGAGCAATGAGAGTAAGAAGTGAGAGCAATGAGAGTAAGGAGTGAGAGCAATGAGAGTAAGGAGTGAGAGCAATGAGAGTAAGGAGTGAGAGCAATGAGAGTAAGGAGTGAGAGCAATGAGAGTAAGGAGTGAGAGCAATGAGAGTAAGGAGTGAGAGCAATGAGAGTAAGGAGTGAGAGCAATGAGAGTAAGGAGTGAGAGCAATGAGAGTAAGGAGTGAGAGCAATGAGAGTAAGAAGTGAGAGCAATGAGTGAGAGCAATAGAGCATAGCAACAGTCTTTATTACACATCACTACACATGTTTCTAACATGCAAAACAATAATTATTTTAATAGCCATTCCACTGCTTTGAGAAAAAATATCTAATTCTAAAAAAATATATGACCATTTTTGACTAATTTGGAGGGGACTTTGTGGAACCGAAGGCCGTATCTATTAGGTCAAAAAGAAATTAAATACAAGGGATTGGAAGAAGCAGTCTGAAAGGGAAGTGGCTCTGTTCCGTGCCATTAGCAGATTTGAACAATTTCGAGAATGCGCTGCGCGTTTTTAAACCTCTTCAACTCCCTAATGCTGAGTGTACGTTAATAACTTCCTTTTATTTATTATGAAATCAAATACTAAAATATGTGTCATGAGGCAGTGCCCCAATTCCCCTGCAGAAGTCATTAAAATATCGTGATGGTGCAGCACAACAAACTAGCGGATAGAACTGACTACCTATCTACCATTTATGTGGAGAGTTTCAAAGAATAGCTACTTGACGATCACTTTGAAAAACTCAACTTGATGGCCATTAGCTATATATATAGTTTATACTTTATAATAGCTACTGTACACTTCATGACTGACTGCTAGAGCGCCCTCATACACATATATTAGCAATCTATTTCATAATAAAGAAAATTAAGGTATTAACGAACGCTCTGCATTAAGGGTCTAAAGTTACGAAGCGCATTCTCGAGATTGTGCAAATCTGCCAATTGCGCGGAACAGTTCCATGAACAAGGTCACCTACCACCAGTTAGTGACTCTGTCCATGGATGCGGAGCCCCGTGCTTTAAAATATAATATCTATTCAGTTTATTATGAACTAAAACGCCATGATGCATTCATGCCCACCAATTCTTGAGCTAAGGTTGCATGATTGCAGTTAAAAGACTGAACAGTTAGGATGCAAGGACATAATAGAAAGAAATGGAACTAGCCATCAAGACAAAGAATAGCATTTGAATGACTAGCTTAAATGTATGTGACTCACTAGCAGTCTCCTCCACTGCCTCACTGTACACTGCTGCTATCTTCAGAGCACCCTCCTCGGAGCCAGGCAAGTCGTGATAGTCATCCAAAGGCTTGCCTGCGTGCTTCCTGCCAATGTGTCTGCGCATGTGGTAAGACCTGAAGGTGGTGTACTTGCAGGAGTTGCACTGCATGAACTTTTTAGTTGGAGGATGCTTTTGTTTCTCAACTGGAGGAGGTGGAGGGGGTTTAGGAGTTAGGGACACAGCAGGGGTGTGAACTGCTCTGATGTGACTGATCAACTCGTCATTCCAAGTGGCTGAGAAATCACACAGAGGACAGGAGATAGAGTCTGGTAGTCTAGGCACGTGACTCTTGCTCTTGAGAGGAGGTGGAGCAGGGATGTTCTGCGTGGCTATCTCCTTGCTACAGCTCTCTATTTCCCTCTCTACTAACCTATAGAGCACCTGAGTTTGTCTCAACATCGCCTGGAAGTTTAGCAACATTTGCTGTATTTCATAGGGCTCCTTGCTGGCACCTTCTTGCAGGAGTTTCACTATCTCGTAGCGTATGAGTTTAATGTGCTGGTCTAGCAGTACTTGCTGTGCCTTGGCTCTTATGAGTCTCTCAGAGGCTTCACCGTCAGTAGCACTCTGGTCCTCAGTGTCCTCTGGCTCATTGCTTTGTGCCGCCGCATTCACCAGTTGAATGATGGCAGCCATTTTGATGGCTGCAGTGTTCTTCTCAGACACTGACTCATTGTCACTGCCATACTCCTCTTCACTGTCACTACAGCGAGTGCTTTCAACCACTGCAGCGGGGGGAGAATCAACTTTTTCTGATGAAACCTGAAAAATTAAAAATTTATTTCAGTCATTTTCATGCAATAAAAACTATTGTGAATTGTGATAAATTCAAATAACAGCGATGCTTTTTGTATTACTAATCATTTTTTTTTATTAGAGAAACTGTAGAAATTCTCCATAGCTAGTCCAAAGAATTCAAGAGAATTCTCCATAGCTTCCATCATTGGTTGGATGGGCTCTTTGATGACATTAACGAGGGACTGCTAACAAGACACTAAAAATATTAGTCTCACCGATTCATCCCTATTTTCCTCCTCCATGCAAGTGGATACAAAGTTCATGGCATAGTCATAGGTATCGTCAGTCTCCATATCCTCTTCATGACATCCATTCTGCTCAGTCTCCTCTGCATTTTCATCAACTGCAATGAATAGTATTAACTATAGTTACATTTTAACTCTTAACTATATTAATATCATAGAAGCTATTAATAAATATCATTATAGTTTGCAAGATGCATTCCTTACCCGTGTTCTCATTGATGGGTTCACTCTGGGCTCTCCACCAACTGAGGCCATTATCGTTCTCAATAAGGTTACTGTGGCAGGTGAACACATGTTTCTTCATTCGTTCTCTTCTGTCAGAAGAATATTGGCAGAAAGGACACTTGGCAACTTTCTCCTGCGTGTGTCTGGCAATGTGTCTCTTCATGTCTTTCCTCTTAATAGAAATGTAGAGGCAGAAAGGACACTTTAGGTGGTCTTCGTGTAGGTGGCTGTTGAGGTGCATTCTGAACTGTTCTTTCCTCCTCGTCTCATACTCACACTGGTCACACTTCAGGACACCTTCAGTGTGAAGTTTGACATGTCTCTTCATGTGCTCCTTGCGTATGGTGGAGTAGCTACAGTGAGGACAGTAGAGCATCCCTTTACCGGCGTGCTGTGCCACGTGTTTCACAAGGTTTTCTTTCTTTAGCGCCACATAACTGCACTGAGTACAGGGATGGTAACCACTATCCTCCTCCAATGTACCATTCTGTTCACCACTTATCAGGTTGAGTTTCTTTAGCAGCTCCAGTCGTTGGAGTATCTCCTCAGCTGGTAGACTAGTCTCTTCATGCACTGACTGAGGTACTGGTTCTTCTTCCTCTTCTAGATTTGTGTTCACAGGCTCTACACTGAAGTCTGTGTGCTTAGCTAGAAACTCTTGCAGCGCGTTCTTGTCATCAGTCTGTTCCTCCACTTTGTCAGAGGAGGTGTCTGACTTGACAGGCTTGCCATTTGCATTGCTAAGGCTATTCACGGCATTGTGCTGACTCATGTGGTGGATGAACTCCTCAGCGTTTCGACTGCAGTTGCCACACTCCTCACACTCATACTCTTCACTCTCATTGCTGTGAATGCTGATGTGACTGAGGAGCATCTCTATGCTGGTGGTGGTGATGAGACACACTGGACACACCACACACAACGACTTGTCATGCCTACGCAAGTGTCTGTTCAGATACTTCTTTGTTGTGGTACAGAAGGTACACAGGAGGCAGTTGAACACTCCTATCTTGCCATTGGTACAGTAGCCTGACTTGTAAGACACTTCCAAAGGAGCTGTCTTCATTTTCTTTGAAGGAGAGTCCTCTTCATCATCACTGTTGCTCCTCTTCAATCCCATTAACCCATTGCCAGATTCCACTTCATCCTCAGCTTCACTGTCAAACTTATGACTAATTGAGCTTTTGCTAGCAAAGAGAGACTTCAGGTTAATCTTCAGCTTGGCAATGGGTTTATGTTGACTTTCTACTTCACTAATCTTTGGTTCATCTTTGGTAATCTCCTCATCAGAAGAGCAACTCTCCACTTCATTCTTAGCCTCCTCCTCCTCTTTCTGCTTCCTAGCTAGTATCTTCTGTAGCAGAGACTGTATCACATTCTTATTGTCCAGTGTCTCACTCTCATCACTGTGTGCCCCACTATCATCATTGCTTTGCTTGTTCAGCATCTCAGTGCCACCACCAAACTCCTTCAGGTGATTCACAATGTGCTCTTTGAAAATGGCGTCACTGCTGAAGGCTTTGCTGCACACAGGACACACTGATCTGTGGGTGAGCATGTGACTCTTCAGTCTAGAGATCTTCTCAGCAATGTAGTCACACTTGTTGCAGAAGTAAATGTGCTCCCCCTGCTTCTTGTGGTTCTCTTTATGCTTCTGCATCTGGAATCTGTGGGTAGTGGTGAAAGAACACAAAGGACACTTCAGAGGCTTCCTGGTGTGTCTGCTCATGTGTCTGTTGTAGTGCCCCTTTCTAAGGGTGGAGTAAGAGCACTCAGTGCAGGCAAACACAGTCCTGCCTTTGTGCATCTCAAGATGCGTCTCAAAGCGCTGGAACTCGTGTGTGGTGTAGCTGCACTGGTTACACGCCAGTAGAGAGTTAGCATTTTCGTGCAGCTTGATGTGTTTGCGCAGCATGTCAGCACGCACACTCTTGAAGGAGCAGTGAGGACACCCTGAGGAACCGGAAGAGATGTGTGAAGACACGTGTCTGTTCATGTGGTACTTGACAGAACTCGTGTATTCACAGAAAGGACACTTCAGATTGTTAGAGGTGTGCTTCTTTATGTGTCTTTTGAAGTACCTAAACACCACCGTGTTGTAATCACAGTCCTCCTGAGTGCACTTGTATATGCCATGCTCGTCAGGAAACATGTTGAAGTCTTTTTCAGTCAGCTCTGCAGAGTCATCAGGATACTCACCAGAAAATGATATGGAATCAGGCTGTGAAAAAATAGAAGCAATAAAACTTCAGTTCTTTTATTTCTTTATATGGAAGAAACGTCATTGAACACTTTCAAACAAATGTGTAAATATTATATGTCCAATTAAAAACTTACAGGATCATTTAAATATCAATAAAAAAACATTAGCCTTACCTGCAGAGTTCCATTCTGATGGAAATTTTCCTCATCTCCAACCTCATCATCAGATTGATTCACGGAGTTATCACAGTTCTCATTTTCAATCTCCTCAACAGAAGTTTTGAATTCAATGATATCTTCTTCTCTGTCATACTCAGAGTGATTGACTGAATCTCTTCCATCAGAGACTTCTGTGGAGACGCAGTTGACAGAGGAAGCTTCATTAGCAGCCAAATCATCAGTCTGGTCCAACTCTTCAAAATGATTTGATGAAGACTCCAGCATCTGTTCATTGTCAGAGGCTTCACTGCCTTCTGCTGAGGAATCAGAGGAGTCTGAACTGTCTTTATTATCTTCTCTCTTCTCGTCCGAGTCTTCAGAAGCAGAACTCTTATTGTCCGTCTCATCTTCACTGTGGGAACTTTCTGAATTCTCTAGGATGGTGTTGTCTGTGTAGCCATTATCAATTAACACTTCATTGTGCTGAAATGGAAACACTCATCAGAAAGGCTTTCACTACATTTGGTTAATGAGAATTAGAATAAAAACTTTAATATGTGATTAACAGGAAGAGAATAGTCTAAAGAAGCCATTTATAATTCGCAATTAGCTAATGATGGAAGATATTAATTAATTTACGTTAAAGGTTTTACTGCAGCTATGTACATCATTAAAAGTTTATTTATTATTCAAATTCACTGTTGGAAGTGATAACTTAAATATAAAAACTCACCAGACATCCTATACTGTGGTCACCATCAGCATATCTGCACTGTGGACAACGAACAATCTGTTCAGTTGCAATGTTTGCTTCAGCCATTGTGAAAGCCTATAGTCTAAGATCACATTATTAAATATATAAATTATTCTAGAAACTGCAAATACTACAAAAGAAAAATAATTAGCATGTTATATTTGAAGGGTATTAGGGAGAATTCTGAGTTAAATATCAGTTCAACATTTTTGATTGTACAAGAAAAATTTTAATAATTAGTGTTTCAGATTCAGTTATTTGTTAAGGACATTACTATTCTGCATAGACCGATATATATTGTAAAAAAATACATATAAATATTGAATAAAAACATGATGCCCCCAGAACCTCCATGCCAGGTCATTCAACAAGCATATGAAGTGATCAATACAACAAACTAGTGGATTCAACAAAGTATATGTTAAAAAATCTGTATGACACCATCCTAGAGGACATCTACAAGTTAATGCCTCCAGAATAAAAGGATGAGAGAAAAACTTCAGAAAAAAAAAGAACTATTATTTTACTCTTTAATAAACCCAACAAAGTGGTGACAGATAACACACAAGTACCACTATTTATACTGAAAAGTTGGAGTAAATATGACTGGTATTTACACTGATTTTAGAAAAATATGAAGGCTACTGGAAGTAGAATACAATCTATATCTTGGCTGCTTAGTACCAGTCCCCTTTGCAGCAGCTGAACATGAAACATCCTCATTTGATGAACTAGCTATATTAGGCAGATTTTCCAGTTTCCCTTATTTAAATTCTAAAATCTAACAGAGTAATCTAGAGTGAAGCAGGTAAGTTGTGGAACACTAACTCTGGCCTCTCACCTCAGCAACACTGATAAACTTCATAGTTTCAAAGCAGGGGCATTCTCTGTGAGAACACCTAGACTCCTACAGCATAACATCTCTTGGATTTTGATGAAATTAGGTTTATATAATATGGAAATATTGGTCAAAAGAACATTTTTTGAAATTTTAAGATCAATCCAAACTAGCTATAGGTCAAAAGTTATGCACTGGTAATTGGTAGGTCATGCCTAAGGTCACTTATTCTTGATGGACAATAACTAGAGTAAACATTGTTATAAATATATAAAGTTATAAATATTTGGAATCAGAATTGCACAAGGAATCTAAATATATAAGTTGAATACTGAACATTTTACCCTCAGACAAAAAGTAGAGGTCACAATTTGCCCTCTTTGGCATCAATTATAAAAAAATTTAAGTGTGAAAAATGAAGGCACATTCATTAGCTTTTAGGAGGTAGCTACAACAAAAAGTTTGTTTATGTTGTTATAAATGCATGCAACTTACTTCCAACTGAATACAATATTTATTAAATAGGTGTAATTTTCACAATTATTTGACATTTATTGTAAAATTTCTTTGATAAATAAAATAAATTTTTGTTTGAATAAATTATAAGGCAATATTACTAACAATTAGTATGTACAATGAATATTTTGTTTACATTGGTATTACCATTTTTATTAGTGTACAAATTAAATATAACTAACTAATTGATCAATTCTTTGTTAGATTTAAAAAAAAGTGTTAAATTACAATCAGGTAAGGAATGAACAGCTGAGAATCAAATAGACTTCAAATTTTTGTCCAAGGATAAAATATTCATTATTCAACTTGCAGTTCTATAACTTACATATTTAGATTCATGGTGCAATTTTGATTCCGAATATGTGTAACTTTATATAATATTTATGCCAATTTTTACTCATTGTCCATCAAAAATACATAACCTTCCTTGGCTCCTTAGGTCCTTAGGCATGACCTAAAAATGACCAGGTCATGACTTTTGACCTAGCTGTAGTTTGGAATGATCTCAAAATTTCAGAAATGTGTTTTTTGCTCAATATCTCCATATAAACTAAATTTCATTAAAAATCCAAGAGATGAAGGTGTTAATTTCAATTTTTTTAGGTGATCTTACAGAGAATGCATGAAACACTCCTAAAATTAAAATAAATAAATCAAAATGCATTTCACTTCTTTTGATATGCAACATTTCAATATAAATTAGGTTCAGCATGCTGCATGTTTTAGACTTTCTTGAGAGAGCTGCATTGCCACAATTGAAAGTTAAAGGACTGCAATTTAATTTTCCTGCCACATCCTGTGTGATCTGGTGACCATATAATCCATAGGTATCCATAATTTCATTAGAACTTGGAGTTGGAGAGGAGACTTACTTTTACAAAATAAACTGGTAGGGTCACGCAGATAAATTGCGGCCCTTTAATTTTTATTTGCGGCCCTCTCGAGAGAGTCTCTAAATTATTCTTTACTTTTGTATCTTATTTTTATTTAGAACAATAATATAACCCTAACAATAAGCAATTTGCTTCTAGGGCAGCTTACATTATACATAAATATTAAAAACCTATATAAAGATTGAAAACAAAAATAGACTATGAATTTGGATGTCAATACAATTCCTATTATAATAGGAAAAACTGAAATTACATTAAAATGTTGGATAGCTATCAATTTAATTATTTAAGTTTTTGATGTTTCTGCTGTCAGAGGTCGCAGACCGCAGTTAGGGTCACGCAGGTAAATTGGGGCACTTTAATTTTTAATTGCAGCCCTCTCAAGAGTCTCTAAAGCATTCTGAACAAAGATTACATTAAAATGGCATATTTATCAAAAGAAGCGCAGTCCATGCTACTATTTAGTAAATTAAGTTTTTAACAGGTGTTTTGAAGCTTTGATGTTTCTGTTGTTAGAGGCCGCAGTTTGTTAGTGTGCCGCAATTTACCTGCCTGACCCTAGTTAGTGTGCCGCAAGTTACCTGCTTGACCCTAGTTAGTGTGCCGCAAGTTACCTGCTTGACCCGACTTAATATTTGGCTATTTGCTAGTCCCAATTTTGAAATTTATAAATTCCAGTGGGACTTATTTCTTACCTCTTAGTCTCTTACCAATTCTCTTAAAGAATAATGGAAGAGATCATGAGGGCATGAGGCCTAAGGGATTGAGACAAGGATCCTAATAATTGATATTGTATTTGGAATAGTCATTCAGTTTTCAGTCATTGATGCTGAATTGCTGATGATGCAGAATGACTGACAGCTTGACTGTGCCTGTGGCTAAACAACTTAGAAAATACTCAAAATAGAAACATCAATTTGGGAAACATGGATTTGTATTTGTTAACCCCCTAGTCCCCCATCCAGTAGTCCCCTACTATAGTACTATAATACTACTATTCATATCTATAGACTTGGTGGTCTATTGATTGCAATTTCTGAATTTCTTCAACTTAAATATAATTGCAAACATTTGTTATAAGAAACTTGAGGATAGCATGGGATTGGAATGATTGAATTGGAATCAAATCATAAATAATTAGATGTAGGTAAGTAAGAAAGTTACTTACAAGTTACAACATAGAGTAATTTAGTAAAGAAACTACCTAGGTATTGGCTATTTCTAATTCTAGGTACTAAGAACGATATCTAACAATTTAGGAATATGATATTTGTCCCCTTCAATAATAGAGAATTAGGTAGGTACGTATGTCACCTTTACACGTCATCCCTCTCGAGGCCACCAACTAACCTAACCCCGTGAGGGTGAGAGGCCCGCATACGTACCTACACACACACCATCGTCCATCGACGGGTCTAACCTACATAAATGATAAGGTTCATCAGTATCAACAAAATAATAAACACAAACGTGATCCGAAAATGCATGCATAATATTTGAAGATCTTCTATAAATTTTGAAGAGATTGTAATAGATTTATAAGGGTCGATTCAGTATCCGTAAATGACACACAACACACCACACACGTCTGTATCTTTTCAACCACTGAGCGAATATTTATCTTCATCCTGTGATTAGGTACGAACTTCCCCTAAAGAGTGAATCAATTTTACCCTATATGACAGGGACTTTCACTTTTTCAGTACAATGTATATTTTCAAAGGATAAGAGGGGAAATATCAAATCTATGTAATATTTCTCGAAAATAAATCAGAGACTATGGAAAGTTACGAGTTATTGGAGGATTCCACATTTCCGAACATGTTAAGAGAAAAAAAATATATATGTAACAAGTTAATATATAATATAATTTCCTCCTATGATCGAAAATGTGGAATCATCCTATCTATACCTCTTAGTTTACTCGAAATTTAATTTGATTGTTTAACTAAATTCTTTGAATAGAAACTTGAGTGAAAGGATAAGGATAAAATAATCATGTTAAATTTTAATTTGTGAAGATATAATTATATAGAAATATACAGCATGATAAATGAAAATAATATATATATATTTATGCATCGTACGATAAAATTAAAACATTTGTCAGGACTAACAGAAATAAAATACATATGAACATTAATTTAAAACTTAAAATAGATATATTGTTGATAAATTACGGGAACTTTTCATTACATAGTAGACTCAAAATGTAGAGTTCAATTGAAAGAGTCATATTTGTTTAAACAGAATACAAAAATATAAACTCAAGTTTCGGTATATACAACATTCATAATCAGTATTTAAAATACACAAAACTGTAACTACCAATCACAAATCATTATAATTATATTACAACGAAATTAGTTTATTTTTATTGCAAGATTTAAAATGAAGTAACAAGAGTGTTGAACAAGATAATATTTTGTCAAATCATTGCACGTAGATGTTCATTGATATTTAATGTAAGGCGAAATAAGAGTTATTGCACGGATCCATATTTTCGATCATAAGTAAAAAGTATATAATAATTAAAAGAACGAGTTAAATTGTTAGCTTATATATCTTCTCTTATATGATCGACAATATGAAACCGCACAATAACACGGACCTTTTCAAGGTAACAATTTTAGAAAATAATAAAAAAAAAGTCAATTTGTTACTAGGTTCTTACTTACCCTAGAATTGGTTAGCTAAGCATTATATTTTACAGAGCTTACATTAGGAAATCATAATAAATATAGAGCTAATTCTTCAAGTCTTAACAAATGACAAGCTAGGCTAACTGTGTCAGGCAACAAACAGACTCTTGTCGTATGGTAGAGTTAACTTTCAGAGCTAAAAATGTTAAATAAATAAAATTAAAGATTTCGGCGAATTAAAAGTAAAATTTAATCATTCAAAAGCTTTCGTAATCAGTAGGGTAAGTACAGAGTTACCGGACAGTTCCACATTTTCGATCATAAAAGAAAAAACTGTACAACTTGAAATAAAAATTGAATAACAATTATTATATACAATTTTCTTACATGATCAATAATGTAGAACGTGTCAATAACTGAAAACTTTACCCTGAACGAAAAGGAGTCACCTAACAAATCAATAAGAGTTTAATTCTAAGCCAAAAAGAGGACCACTAATATTATAGCTTATCAGACAAGCAATTTGTTACTAGAGTTCAAGCAGCAATACACTGCTCAGCAGGTCGTGGATGAAGGTACTGACTCTTGTACTGAAGGGATAAACACAGTACATCTCAACAAAGACAAGACAGTGCCATAGTCTGTATGGTAGCAGCACTAAAATGAATGAATGTCAACATTGGCAGTTGTACTTCTAACAAATGTCATTAATTGATCAAAACATTTAGTAATATCAAATAAAGTTGAATTCTTCATTTGTATCTTGATAGTTAGTGATTATTTGGTTAATGTTGTGGCACCGTGTCCCCTCTTCAGTCGCAAGAAATTTGAAGGTAACCACGACACCTGAGCAGTGCAGAGAGGCTTTAAATTTGTTACTAGTCTTACTTAACCCTAGTGTCAATAGAAAGAAGGGATTACAACTAGTTACACGTCATATTACCAATACCAAAATTTTGATTAAGAAGCAAAGGACTGACTGGGTTATATCGGCAAAAAATGTCTAAAGGGCCGTACACACGCAGGGTTTTTAAGTCTTTCCACCAGACTTTTTGCTAAACTCCTCCTACTTTTTCAACGAGAATATAAGAAAAAACGATAAAATAATAATAACTACATATATCGATTTTTCTTATATTCTCGTTGAAAAAGTAGGAGGAGCTTAGCAAAAAGTCTGGTGGAAAGACTTAAAAACCCCTGTATGTACGGCTCTTAATTCTTTCAAATCCACTGCTTCTCATGAATACTTTGCATCAACTTAAATTAGTTAATTACGATGAAGCGTTACTAAGGGTTAAAATGAATACCTTCACAACATCTAAGAAACTCCCTCAGCGAGGGATAATTTAACAACACTTCTTCTGAACACCAATTGAATTACTGCTCCATTCCTTGCACAATTATACACTAGTTTAATAAGCTAACACAGAGATATTAATTAGTATTTACCTTACGTCTAAATCTCACTATTGGTGATTAAAATACAGAACGAAAGAATATTCGCCATGATGTGTTAACATTTAGATATCTCAGAGAAAATGGCATCGAAGAAATGATCAAATTATCTAGAAAGAAAGGCTTTAATTATTAGTGGGTAACGTGACACCATTACTCTAATAAGATGGAAACAAGGAGTCACACACAACGAGTGTACACCACGTGCTGAAAAAAAAATTTAAAACCAGGGTATGATCTTTTTAGAAGTTACGGTAATGAGTTATCGAACGGTTCCGCATTTTTGACCATTTAAGAATTTCTTTTCCTATATGATATAAAATATGGAACAGTCCTATAGCTCGGAACTAACCATAGTCCGCTACTAACAGCAGAGAAAAAGTCTTATCAAAATAGAGTTTGGTGTTAGGGTAAATTGATTACTATTAGAGTATATTCAAATACACACAAAGACTAACACTAACAATTGGTTACTAATATAGTTAATCAGGTGGTGTTGGTCTTAGCACATAGCAGGAGGCGTTACGCCGCTCACTATCTATAATTTGGGCACATCTTCTCTTCTTTATGTTTATTGTATGAAAGTCGCGACCATTACAGAGATGATCAACAACAGAATTTCCCTCAAATCTTAGGCTAACTTACTAACTAGCTATGTCTAAAGTAGAGCTAGCTGCAATATCATTCATTGGGTAGCAATCGCCTGGTGGCAAAGTAATAGCCCACATCTTGCCATCAGTCAAATAAGTAGAGCGAACAGAGATCTTAGGGACTAAAAATAAATAGAGACGCGATAGCTAACCTCACAAACTAAAAAGAAGCTAACAGTGAGCTAAGGAAAGCACTGCAGACAAGAAAGTGGAGAGCGAACACGTGTTACTGCAAGACATGCTAGTCTCTAACACTTGCAAAGGGCCGTACACAAGCAGGGTTTTTTTCAAGTCTTGCCACTAGACTTTTTATAACCTTCACCTAATTTTTCTACGAGACTAGAATCTTTAAGAAAAAACAATAAAATAAATAATAATTATATAGTTTTTTCTTATATGACTCTAAAGTCACGTACAAAAAGTAGGAGGAGCTTATCAAAAAGTCTGGTGGAAAGACTTAAAAACCCTGCGTGTGAACAGCCCCTCACTCTCAGTCTAAAAAAAGGAAAAAAGTTTGTACAAATGAAAGGCAATTCAAAGCCGAAGAGTATGAAAGCATAACTAAGATAATATTTGTTAACCAATCCCACAACATGCATGATTTAGGTGCACAGAGGTGCTAACTCACACCACCTCGTCAAGTGAAGGCCCTTTCCAAACTATCATAGATAACAGGTATCTTCGTAGAGTTAAAATTAACAAACAATTTTAATAAAATATCAGAATTTCATAACCTTAATTAACAACTACAAATGAAAATATAAAGTTTTGTTATAGTAATTATAGCTACCAGTAAAAACACTACAATTAAATTTGTACAGAAAATAAAAAAGAGAAGTTGATTAAGAAAAAAGGACTCTTTTTTCACTTGATTCAAAGAATGTTCTCAGAAAATCTCCTTTTCATAATCTAAGTAAAAATGAACTCTTGTGTGAAGTCATTAGATATTAATCAAATTTCCCCAAAAATGATCACCACATTGGTTTCAGGATAAAACCTAAAGAACCAAGTTGATGTCCTGGTGGTTAAAAACCTCATCAGCAGAGTCATCTACCAGGTTGAGTCCCGATGTACCAATGCTGGAGTCACTTAAGTTGGTGGTGTTGAGTTCGTTGAGGGTTATATCTGTGCCGCTAGATTGATGGAAGGTGTTGGACTGGTTGATATCAGATGGAGAGAAGATGTTCTGAGGGAGACTGGTGTTAACGCTCTGATGGTTATTTCGAGAGAAAAGCTGATTGTTGTTACCGTTGATGAAAGAGCCAGAGTCGTTATCAGAGGAATTGAAGAAGCCGAAACCATCACCCTCAACCATGAAACTCTCATTGGTTGTGTTCTGCTGACAGCTGCGGACAGTAGACACAAAATCCTCAACACTGATTGCTTCAAAGGTGATGGGTGATGTGCTCTCAGCCATTGTCTGCAACACATCTGATGTACTCACAGACATGTTCTGGAGACCATCAGAGGTACTAACAGACATGTTCTGAAGAGCATCAAAATTGTTGAAGTTAGACAGGTTGGCGAGACAGTTGTCAGTGTTGAAGTCAGAGAGTTCGGAAGGTACAGGAGTTGGAGTGAAGGAAGAAGGCATGCTCTGTTCAAAGTTGAAATGACTTTTTTCTCCTATGTTACTGTTGTCGAGTCCTTGGAACTGAGTGAGGGCAGAGTCATGACTCATCTGATGCATCAGAGGCTGTTGATTGTGGTGCAGAAGTGGAGTGCTAGGAACTGACTGAGAGAAGTTGGGGTTGCGCAACATGTCAGGCAGGGGCACGGACTGGGGTCTGTTGTCAGGCCCCTCAACCAAACCACCTGTTTCAGACACTGAAAAGAGCTGCTGATTCACAGCAAAGTCTTGGACTGGAGTGAATTGTTCCACAGGTTTGTTACTTACCACCACACTTCCGCTGTACTGGTTCATCTGCTGGTTGTGGTGGTGCATTGAGTGACCAGCTGACAGGTGCCTTCGCCTCATGTCAGAATGGCTCACATTACCTGTCAGGTGTTGCTGCAGGATGCTCCCCCCATGGGTCATATCATCAATTAGAGGGGAATGAGGAGCGGAGTGGGCTAGGATACCTCCTCCAGAGGAATTTCTCATTCTCCTCTGTTGCAGAAGGTTGTGGTCCTTAGGAGGGGCGTAGGGATGTCTCGCAGCTCCGGAAGAGTGACGGGACCGGGCCCCACACACTGGGCCAATGGATGAGGTAGACGGGAGCCCTCCATTGGGATGCAACCTGTGACCTTGTGATGAGTTATGTCTGGATCTAGAGCACTGAGGGGTGGTGGCGGGGGACACGAATGGAGTGGTGTTAGATGCAAGCACAGAGGAGCAGGAATAGCTGGTGCCTGGGTTGAAAGCATCATCCTGGGGTGTGTAGGGAGTTGAGCGAGGGGTTACGTACGTGGTGGCTTGGCCTGAATTGTGCCTGGATCGGGGGTGTTGAGGAGTCATTTGAGGGGAAGTGAAGGGTGAGGCATTAGCACTGGTGTCCGCAGTATTGCAATGGCTGTTGATGTTCCTGTAGGAATTCAGTGCGGTACCGTTGCCCTGTTGAGCTGGAGTAAACTCCAAGCTCTTGTCCCTAGCAGTAGTGCTGTTATTCAAATATCTGTTGTCGGGAGTGGCTCCCTTTGTCTGCTTGATTTGGTTAGAGGGGAGGTAGTAAGGAAGAACTTGCCTCAGAATGGAGAGTTGATCTTGTTTTTCTGCCTCTTCCTCCAATCTATCTTCTTTTTGTCTCACAGCTGAGAAGTTAGAAGATTTTTGTTGTCGTGACACACTTGCTTGACTGCTGATGTCCGTAATTTGGGGCACGAAAAACATACCGTCAGAGACGGTAACATTGGGAGCTCCTGACGAGTCTATCTGTCTGATGTTATTCCTGAAGCTGCGATTACTGTTGGCATCCATCTCTGAGAGTCCAGGGGCCTTAATCACTTGCTTACCACCTCCCAAGTTCAGTTTCTGAAGGTTATCTTTAGTGAGGCGAGCAGGAGCAAAGTTGGTGCAGTTGTTCACGTAATTATCAGCAGAGTTCGCAACGAACTTTGTAATCATCTCATTCTTAAGCGAGATTATGTTCTTTTTCTCCTCTGTGACTTTGCTTTGCTGATTGAGGTTCAAGACCTGAGGTCTTAGCATTTGGTTGTTCACTTTTGCACCATTGCTTATGGTGGTGATTACAGAGCCTGCTATGCTACTACCGGCACTCACGCTACTCTCTGGCATCTGCTCACTGCAAATACTCTCTATGTTTGGCTTCACATCTACCAGTGCTCTGAAACCGTTGTAAGCGGATGAACTTTGGATGCAGGATGATTCAATGTATGGTGCAATGACTTGGCTACCTGTGTAGGAAGAGGACAAATTAGAGATAGGGTAAAAAAAATAATTAACACGTTAGGAATTACAATTCAATTCAATTAAATCATCATGTTTCTATTTTTTGACCGCAACAAACTAATCTATTAATTGTAGTTGGGTAGCTGTGTGGTTTTCCTCTTTCAATTGTTTAGGCGGGATTTTAACCCAATTATATATTTCATTTAGGCAATGTAATTAAGGCAATTTTCTAATTTTAGTACCAGAAATCAATGTGTTTAGTTATATATATTCTTTAGAGAATATTCAATAGTTATGTCTGACGAAAGGTTTAATACCTTTAACACATTAAATGCAGCGTGACCCAACGGTTAATCACACTGCATTTAAAAAGTCAATATATGTGAATCGTTGCTTGTAGATTATATGTTCAAAGATTTTAAACCTTCAAGAACTCTTTCGTACCTTAGTAGAGAAATGATTTACTTAATATAAAAATGAAAGGTTAGAATAAAAAGTTCGAATTAAAAAGTTGTTAAAGTGTTAAGACGTAATACCTTCACATCTGTAAGGACTATATCTACCTACTAAGTTTGTGAGTAATGTTTTTTTATTGAATGCTGTTTTGAGATTTGATATAGTCGAGGATTGAAGATGTAAGCAGATATTAATAAAGAAGTTAAGAGTTTCATTTAACTGATACAAATAATCATGGTTGTCACAATACTCTTATAAAATCATAAATCCTGAAAATATTATAGAACGAGAGAATTAAAAAAAGAATAAAATAGTTCTACACCAGCAGTATAATACTATATATTATTTGTGTGGGGAAAATTAGGAGTTGATTTTTTGTTCATATTACACGAGTTCGATTCTGATCACATTGTATTGGTGTGCACCTGCGTGGAGAGTAGCGTCAGAATTAGCTACATAGAGAGAGGTCAAGTTGTGTGATATCGCGCCGATCGTGTTACCTCGTTTGAACATGTGGCTAGGAGGCTGGATTCTCTTCGTCTAAATACAGCTGAGTGGTATTATTAGCATGCAAGCGTTACTACAGGGCGTTTGTCAGATTAGCAAGTTAACAAACTGGAACCAGACTGTATGATGGTGGCAAAAGTATACCAAGTTTGCTTTGTCTGTATGGAACCGTAATGTTGGTCCAGTTTGCATAATCTGTTTTTATTTGTATTATCGTAGAATAACTTTGTGGTGTTTTGGAAACTCTCAATCTTACAGTTTGATACTATTTTATTTCGTCAATGATATTTTTATCTAAGATTTTAAAAGCATATGGTCAGTGAGTCACATCTCTACAGATAAAAGAATACTAAATTAATAATTCTTATCATTGTAAGAGTAAAAGGAAAATAAATAGGCATACCAGATGAGCTGTTAAGAATGATGATAAGCCAACAAGTCAAAGAATAACATGAAATAAAATTGCAATGAGAGAAGCAAGTTAAACTTATAGGTTACAAATGAATAAGTTGATTACTTTGATACCAAGATATTCTGAAATGAGACTACGTCACCTCTTTCTGTGGACATCCTGATTGAAGAGGTGGAGGAAAGAGAAGAGACTCCAGAGCTGTTAGACACGACCGAGTCACCAGAGGTGTTAGAGACTGCGGAATCACCAGAGGTGTTCGAAACTGCAGAGTCACCAGAGGTGTTAGAAACTGCAGAATCACCAGATGGATTCCTAGAAGAGGTGCCACTACTGCAGGAGCTCTTTCTTCTCACTTTCTGAACTGTGCGAGTGGTGGGCTGAGCTAACTGAACACCTGGGATCACATCATGCAGTTTTCTCTTTTGGTCTTTCTCCTGTATGTTCTTCTGCAGAGAATATCTGCTGTTATCATCAGGAGAGAAGCGCAAGCCTTCGCAGTTGCCCTCACTTGCTATCTTAGCAATGATGGCAGCATGGTAACTCCTGCTGTCCACTTTCTTGTCCCTGACCAAAGCAGACGCCAGCTCCACGAGAGAGGTAAACTCTCCTGAAGAAGTGTCTTCACTTGGAGAGACGTACTCACCACTGTTCTTCCTCTCTATTTTGATATTCACACCAGACTCCTTAGGCTGAGCAGGAGACAAGGAGAGTGTTTTCTCTGCCCATTCCAGCACCACGCTCAGGGCACAGTAGTTAACATTGCCTCTAATACTGTCATTGCACGGTGCTGGAGTGTTGGAACCATTCCACCACTGCAAACACAATGAACACAATTACACTATTGAAGAAGGCATGGACTTATTATCACAAACAACAACAAATTTAAACAACTTCAGATAAAGTCAATTTATAACGAATCGAAGAATATATTCAAACAAACATTATTCAATTAATTCAGGAATTATTGCATTAAAAATCAAGGTAAAATACAATATTCTATAATTCATCTCTGAGCAAATAATAATACAGACAAGAGCCGAGCATTGAGCAATTGCCAGGAATGAAGGATATTTGGTAGAAAATAAGAATAAGAACAGGTTTACTCGGGCTCGTTATTTTCATTTCAATAGAACTTTGTAAATAGGTGGTGACTTACTGAGTCAGAGTCTTTGTAAATAGGTGGTGACTTACTGAGTCAGAGTCTTTGTAAATAGGTGGTGGGTGACTTACTGAGTCAGAGTCTTTATTCTTCATTGAAAAGATCTCCGTTCCCTCTGGATCTCTGAGTCCATTAGTCTTCCTGAGTCCAGAGTAGCAGTAGCGTGAAGCTCCTCTCTGTCCCAGTCGTCGTGGCTTGAGGTTTGGAAACACCTGCTTCATCAGTTTGCCAAAGTCTGCTCTGCCCTGAGATTTGACACCCTTTGACGTGCAGTAGTGTCTGAAGAGAGATCACAACATTGAAAATAAATAACATTTCAACTTGAGAATTGAAATGAATAATTTGGACCAAAAATCATAAAATTAATCTGTTTCCATTTCTCCAAAGGCCAAGATTTATTATACAAGATGCTTTTCTTATAAAGCTAATCACAAAGAATGATATGAACTTATTCAATATAAAAATATTGTCAAATTGAATTTGAGATAATTATATCATTTAGCTGTATTGTAACTATCATATATAATCACATTTAATCATTGAAAGATTAAAAGAGAGAGCAGTGACTACTTACTCATATTCATTGTAGATCTCCTCCTTCAAAAGAGAAACTTTTGGGTCCAACTCCAAGTGAGTTCTTATCCAAGTGATGGTGAACTGATCTTCACTGCGACTGAAAAAAATTTAGTGAAGAGTTAACTACAAGTAGTACTGCTAGAGGTAGAGATAGAAATTTAGAAGCAATGAGATAGCTATAGCTCCAGGTAAAAATGCTTCTCTTTTTGCTAACATTCTGCTTCAGTATACAGATACACTTCAATATCTAACATGAAGCAGCAAAGCCAATGTCAAATTAAACTAGGGGAATGTCTGACTTATCGGATGGTTTCACATTTACGAAAGAAAACACTGTAATGCTATGTCTCGGAATTATGACAATCGAATAAGATTGAGAAAATCTCCCTTATATTTCTCCTTCACTTTATATAAAATATTTTGGGAAGGAATTGTAGCTATGCTAAATAATATAAGATATTTATCATAAAATTATTTTAATCAATCCCACCAGAATCAATAAATTACAGCAAAAATAGTTTAACTGAAAACTACCAACCAATTCACCAAAGTTACTCATTAAATATTTTCTATAGCTAGCTACCAGAAGAAATAAAAGGAGACAAGTCCCACACTTATTTGATTGTCATAAATCTGAGACGTAATAAGAGGGGTATGACATATGCCTGTAATTATAATTATATCATCTAATTAAAATTGAAAGTTTAGAAACTAATTATCATAATCTTTTCTTCTATCATCGAAAAAGTGGATATGTCTGATAACCGAGAGGTTACTCTATCCATTCCTCAGAGATAAGATTATGTTATGGAGGCATTGAAGATTAACAGAGTCCCCACCTACTCTCTGATTGCCCCACCATAACTTTCTCTCTGGGAGATCTACTCTCTTCTTAAGATTACTATGCTCACTTTTTGACATTTTCAGCCATGACCCCAAAGTTGGGAGGCTGTTGCTGAGTGATGTTCCCTGGGGAGAGCAGGAGGCCCCCGTTGGTACTGGAGGGAGTTGACAGACCAGGCAGTGGGGTGGCAGTGGTTGGTAATTTCAGGTACAAGAAAAGTTTTTGCTCATCACTAAGTTGCTGCACTTGCTCCAAGATTGCAGACACAGCACTGTTAGCACCAGGGCTAAAAAAGACATTTTTAAAATAGGTAACACTCCAGTGCTATTATGAAAAGATATTTAATAGAATTAACTTTTAACCAACTGATATATAGGGTAAGCTACAAATTATTGGTCTGTTCAAAAGTCAAAAAATGATAATTATTAGCTACATCTTAATTTCTTATATGACTGAAGAGGTGAAACTCACCAATAACCTACCCTAGCTAACTAGTCACTTTAATTTCACAGTTTCAAATTTAATAGCAAAGAGCTGAATATTGATATTTTAGTTGCTGAACAGTGCCATTCAAATTCCATTATAGTCATGATTTTCCTCACCTAACATTTGACTCCATTATCTTCTGGAGTTCTGTGATGTTGTTGCCACTCCTATCAGATATGGACTCCATGCACGCCATCAGGCCCGGGTCATTTGCATTTCCCTGCAGTAACTGCCAACTATCTACACTTCTGTGCATGCCAACTCCAGGCGGCTCCAGATGAGACATTTTGTTTACAGGGTTCATTGCAGTTTGCTCCTCAGTGACTAGAGGTAGGTATTTCACTTTAGAGTATGGGCAGTTAAACTGTCCAGCAGAGGTGTTGTGTTCCACTATCCTACTATTGAAGTTGACTTTTCTCTTAGTCAGTAGCTTGTTAACATTAACCATCTTAGCATAGCTGACAGAGTGTAAGGTTTCAAGATTGTTTGGAGCACTAACATTATTCGATGAGGATCACACGAGTCAATTGGTTACTACTTATAATAGCTATCGAACATACAAGTATGAATTGACTGATCTAGTACAGAGGAATTGACCCTCAGTTGGAGGAATTTTCTCTAGCAATATCAACAGAACTGGAATATGCAAATGCACTAACTTTCACAGCACTATTTGATGCAGGTAGAAAACTCATAGCAAAGTCCAATTTGTTACTAGGAGTACAAAAATATAATTATGAAGTCAGCTAAAAAACAGGCATCATAAAATAGTACCTAAATATTTATAAAATATTACAAATGATCTCTAATCTATCTATACTGTTGAAATCATCAGTAGCTACCAAGACTATGTCTTGGTAGAGAGAGGATGGAAAGGAGTTGCCTTCAGTATCAGCAGGAGGCAGATTTAGGTACAAGAGAAGGTGCAAACTGAAGGTGTGAGAGCAGCTGATGATGTGGAGTGAAGGCTGTGTGTTTGTTACAAGGCATCCTTAACCTGATGACCCTGACTACATAACACTTTTACAAGACCTGCAACAAAGAAAAAAAAAATTGGTTAATTATTGGAAAGAGTCATACCATACTTGAAATAAGCAAGTTAAATCAAATAAGAGCAAGAATTTTTCACTTGAGTATAGCTTCCAGTCTGATATGGTGTTATTATGCATTTAAGATATTTTGAAAAGGAAAATTTGACTCCCAGGTGAAAAATTTAACTTTAAAAATGAAAAAATTATTTTGCTTCATACCTGATGTAAGAGAATCTAAAGGGCCAGGGGTCTCGCATTAAAAAAATGTTTCAAAATTTTGCAGCAAAACATTGATATCAAAAAAGATTTGAATCAAAATTAATGGATCAACTCCAATTGATATTTTTGCACATCAAATTTTTTATGCAAAATTTTAACACTTATTGAATGTGCAAGGTCTCTCCCTTAAGGGGAGAAAACTCAAAATTTTATGATATTTTTTTTTCATAATTAAGTACCTACCAATATTGTGAACAATGTGAGAGACCAAAAATAACTATATCTCCAAAGGCGAAGGGGGGGGGGTGAGGAGGGTTTTCAATAACATTTCAAGGTTACGCGCTGCGACTTCCATGTGCAATCTCATCTATGACGCGTGTGACGTGATATGGAGTGATGTTTGTCTTAGCCAATTAGCATAGAGATGCACCTACCAATTTGAATAATGTCACCAAAAATCACTATATACCCAAAAATCACTATATACCTATATCTCGTACTAGACCTTCAACCTCAATTTCTCACACTTCTAGAAAGGTGAAAAAATGAGTATTCAAAACAAAGCCCCTGGTTTTTGGTTGAAGCTAGAGCATTGCGGTTTTCTGCATTCGATACTCCATAATGATATCTACAATATGATTTTCTTCGATTTTTGATTTTCGAATTTGTTGTAGAAAATTTTTTCCGACAAAAAATTTTTTCAAAATTTTTGGTTTACTTTTTATGAAAAAGTCTAAATTTAGAAAACCCATTCGAAAATCAAAAATCGAAGAAAATCATATTATAGATATCAGTATGGAGTATCGAATGCAAAAAACCGCAATGCTCTAGCTTCAACCAAAAACCAGGGGCTTTGTTTTTTGAAATGGTTCGAAATTTGTTCAAAATTCGAATAACTCGTTTTCTATGGGTCTAATAGAAAAAATGTCACGAACAAAAACAATAGATAATTCAATTTTATATATATACAAAGTTTCAGAACCATAACTTCAATAATAAATTTTTTTCAAAATTTTGGGGACGGTCCCCTTAAGACTCAGAATCTACTGGACTATTACAGTAAATTCCTACTTAAGGTCGATATTGAACTGAACTAGGATGATGACACTTCGTGGTTATCTGATTTACTAGTTAACTTATTTCCATATTTTATAACTTATTTCACTCTTTTAAAGTCACCAGACACCACTCACCAGACTCAAACTTCAGTGAGATTATCTGATTATGAGGATTATTGAGATACTATACTGGAATTTTCTTCACAGAATTTGGTAAGTTTCCAGCTGAATGGTGACTTTGTTCTCTTTCTGTACATGATTATTTATATCATATGATGAATGTTAATTTACATATTTAAATGTTACGGTTATCTATTTGATAGTAAAAGCTCCAGACGCTTTTGTGCCTTTTAAAGTGTCCGGGAGCGTTTACTATCGAATATGTAACCGTAACATTTAAATATGTAAATTAACATCCACCATATGATATAAATAATAATGTACACTGTACAGGGTGTCAATTCCAGTCTTTTTTTCGTGGTGAATTCCATTGACATGTCGGTGGAATTTTTTCCACTTTGAAAGTAATATTCTGGCAAAGTCGGTGGATTTTTAGCTATCTATTCCTATGTTACCATTAATTTTTGGTGGATAAATTGGGAAAATGTTGGTGGATCAGCCAAATTACTGGAAATTTATGGTGGATTTTTTCAGCTTTTTGAAAAAGTCAGTGGGATTTTGTGCACCAAATACAGAATGGGGCGTCATTGCATACTAGTTACTACAGGACGCTTTCGGACGCTTTTTAGGCACACCCCTCAGTCTCAATAGATCATACCTACGGTAACCTACCTACCTAGATGAAAACTGTAAACTGATTGTGCATGCTTTGCAGACTGGCTACCATCTATGTACCTAGCTGCCAGTCTGCAGAATGTGTCTCTTCTCCCGGCTCCCACAAAGATTTTAATTTGAGACAGTAACTCTCCAGTCTGCAAAGCATGCACAATCAGTCTCCAGATATCTCTAGATAATTTATTTTTGGAGTGATTTGTCTCCTAAGATTTTCAAATTTCTCTCCAGAAGGACCAAAATTCTCTCCACTAATTACATATAAACATAGGAATTAATTATAAAATTGTCATCGGATGATTCAGGAGATTAATGTCAAGGCCTCAACAGGCGCCGAATAAACTTCACAACTTCATAAGTTCATCATTCATGCATCTTTTGCAGACTGGGTTACTCTCTGACTCTCAGCCAGTCTGCAAAGCATGCACAATCAGTCTCCAGATATTTTCAAATTTCTCTCCAAAATAAGTTAAATAACCAAAACTCAAAATTCTTTCCACTAATTACATGTAAACATAGGAATTAATTAGGAAATTGTCACCGAATAATTCAGGAGACTAATTTCATGGCCTCAATAGTCGTCGGATAAACTTCACAACTTCCATGCATCTTTTGCAAACTGGACTCTCAGTAGCAGATACATACAGAATCTCTCCAGTCTGCAGAATATGGAACATTTTTCCAAGACTCTCTGCGGGAATTTTGGATTGAATTTTTAGAAATTGGAGATCTCTGCAGTCTGCGGGAGATCTTTAATTAATTCCTATGTTACAGTTACCATTAATTTAGCTGCAGGAGAATGGAGATTAAGAATCTGCTACTGAGAGTCTGAGAGTAACAGTCTCTCAAATTAAAATCTCTACGGGAGAAGAGACACATTCTGCAGACTGGGAATCTCACGCAGCGCCGTAGCTAAATTGATGGTAACTGCCAGGTAACCAGTCTGCAGAATGTGTCTCTTCTCCCACATAGACTTTAATTTGAGTGAGAGCTACTCTCCGACTCTCAGCAGCAGATTCAGAATCTCCCGCAGCTAAATTAATGGTAACATAGGAATTAATTCGAAATCTCCCGCATCTAAATTAATGGTAACATAGGAATTAATTCAAGATCTCCCGCAGAGATCTCCAATTTCTAAAATTCAATCAAAAACTCCCGCAGAGAGTCTTGGAAAAATGTTCCATATTTAGCAGACTGGCCTAGGTCCAGAGTGGAATAATAACTCATTTCAGATTGACTAGTAACTCTGTTAGGAATTTAGAATGAACAAAAATTACTCATTTCAACCCTAAAAAATGCAGAAATCAGTAAATTATTTTATAAATTTCAACTCCGCAGTGAAAACTGATGTAAAATAAGTCATTTATGCTTCACAATTGGGCTTGTTGTGATGATAAACATCACTAATTGCCAATGGGAATGCATGAAGTTAGGAGTAACTCTGTTAGAATTTATGTTTTCCAGTCTGGGCCTAGGTGCATAAAACTGAAAAGGGAACACAGTCACTGGTTTAGCAAACTGGTACCTAGACAATACCTACTCAATAGATCATACCTACCTTTAGGCCAGTCTGCAGAAACTGGTATTGTGTTCGTAGAGATCTCTTTTTCTGTTTGTAGCAAAATTAATGTAAATATAGGGATTAATTCAGAAGTGTTCGTTGTAAAATTAATGTAAATATAGGAATAAATTCAAAATTGTTCGGAGAGAATATCCCAAATATCTCCCATATTCTGCAGACTGGCCTTTAGGTACCTACCTTTACCTAGAAGAAAACTGTAAAGTAAGCTCACTTGTCAGCCTAAATCTGATACGTATCTAAAAGCTGAGCGGCGCACACCAGTACGGCGCACCACTGTACATTCTATTAGATAGGTAATTTGAATACAGGTTAATGACAAATGGAGTGAATTTGATAGGTAATTGTCGTATCAAATTGGTACCTGAATCCAATGTTTATACTACACAGTTTAATTATTTGATTGAGATGTTTAATTTGGAATAGAAAATAAAATTCATCATAGAAAACAGTAATTGTAATTTTATGGGGTAACTATTGTAAACTTTCAGTCTGAGATGTAAATAAAAACTTATCAGTTAGCCGTTAGGTAGATGTATCGGGGGGCGCGCCGCCCCCCGAACCCCCCTGCCAGGTCTTCAATCAATCATGAAGTGTGCAGAACAACAAACTAGCGGATACAACAAACTACATAACAGTTTTTCACATTGAGGTCATTAATAGAAAGTACAGTGGTGCGCCGTATTGTAGTGTGCCGTAATGTGGTGCGCCGCTCAGCTTTTAGATACTTATGCTAAATCTGGGTAACTAACTTGACTTGCCAGACTTGTGTTTAGACTTTAGCCTTACTTAGGTTCATGATTGAAGATTCAGCATGGTTGGATGGAAATGAATTCAATTTCTAGTTACAATGGCAAGTTTTTTGTCATATTTAGAAACATGGTTAGTATTAACATCATCATTCATAACATTAAACATGCCCATCAAAGTAACAGACAAGATATCACTAGGTACAGTATCACCGTATCTCCCAACTAAAACAAGACTAAGAGTCGCTTAGGCAACGATAGGTACTACCTATAAATGTTATAATGATCTTATTTTAGGTAAATATATTAGGTAAGTAGATGACATAGAGCAAGTTACGAATTATCGGTCAGTTCCACAATTTCGGTCATAAGTAGCAACCTAACTAGAAGAAAAAACGATATACCTACCTACGGTAATAATTGTTTTATTTTAATTGGTATCCATGATACCTGCAGGCATCATGGATACCACTTTTAAAAAAATTATTATTGCATCGTATTTTCTTATATGACCGAAGACATAAAGCCGACCGATGATTGGTAAGTTAGCCTAAATACTTAAGAGTAACTCCATACCTAGCACTTCATGGAGCTGGGCGCCATCTTGTGAGGCACACTCAGTTATTTCTCTCGATCAGCTGGTTTGAAACAATAGAATTTAACAAATTCAATATCATTTATACAACTATAGTTAACCTAGAATGAGATAAATAAATATTTAGCGATTATATTATGGCGAAATGATTAAATTATGTGCCAAATTTCTAATAATTTGTTGTCTAAAGGTTTTCCCCTTTGAAATTTGGCACCGTTTAGACCCTTTAAAACAGGTTCTTTGTTTATTATTTTTTCCTGCCTATTATTTATTTATTTCTTTTGTTCTGATTCATATAACTCACACGTGTGAATCTGAACAATTAAAGAAATATTATTAATTAAAGAATATTTCACACATATTTCACGCAATTTGGCTACTTCAATACCATAGTTTAAATGGCTTCAAAACGTGTGGGGTTTACCAATTCTCACAGCCACTCTACGTATAATTTCAGCAACTATTTCACAAATCATGTCTGACAGCTTCTGAGACGCAAATCATATGTTAAATCTCCTTCCATACAAGTTTTGACAACCGTTGGAAATATTATTGAAAAACATATCCATTCTTTTTAGTTTATTTGTTAATAAACGGAAACTGAGGAAAATTCATAACCTGATCTAACACTTGACAGAGATAATGTATGATTTAAGAAATAACTATACGTATTGAGAAATAGATAGCTCGAGCAGCGCCTAGAGCTTTATTGATATAAGAAATCAATCAAATGTTATGAAAGTAAATATAAAATCAACGTACTACAAAGAGAAATTGTAAAAGAGTTAATACCTATTAGGTATAACTCAATGCTTTTGTATCAGTCATTTTATACACACCAGCTTGGATCCATCTTTTCCTTATATGCAAAATCGGCCTCTTTCTCCTTCATAAGAACACGCAAAATGATAAGAAGATTAAATAATACAGGTTAAGATGTTTCGGACAACTCCATATTTTCGATCAAATAGGAGAAAAAAAAATAGATTTAATATAATTTACATTTCACTTCAATTGATATCCATGATACCTGATAGAATTTTATATATCATATATACTTTTTTATATGATCGAAATGTGAAACCATCCGATAAACTCGAACATAGCTACTGTGAATGAAATAGCAAGTAGAGTAGCTTTCTGCTACAACAGTAGCCGTCTGCTTTGGAACCAAATGCCATAATGCTCCCAATATTCAGTGATAATGCTCCCACTATTCAGTGATAGTACTCCCACTATTCAATGATAATGCTCATGGATGCAAAAAAAAAGGGACACAAACACCTATAGTTGCATTCACGGATGGAAGAGAAAATGAAGAGGTGATAATAAATGAAGCATACGAGCCTACCAAAAACAAAATCTAAGACCTCGTAGTTGAAGAGCATAACCCTACAGTCATTATTAAAAAATCCAAATTACAACAGTTTGAGGCCATGGGACGCTACCCAGTCAGTCAGGTGATTTTTGAATAGTGCCATTTTCATCTGCTTCCTCTTCATCTGCGCCATTAATCTTTCCCATCTGCGCAACTCATCCTCCTCTTCATCCGCTTCAATTATCTCTTTCTTCAATCACTCTTCTTTTCCTCCTCCACATTTTCATCATAACTTCGCTCCTCACTCTCCTCTTCAAACAAGAACTCTTCCAACACAGTCCGCCTCTCCTCCATTCTCGGTCTCTGCAACTCCAAAGCCTCTCTCCTCTCGCCCTCCAGCTCCTCACAATCCAACAAAAAGTGGAGCAAATCTTCCACTCCTCTTTCTCCACATATAAAGTATCTCTCCTCCTCCTGTCTCCCAGCCACAAGCAGTTTGTTCTTGACAGGAACAATATCCTGTCTCTCTCCTCCCTCATCTCAGTCTTATACTCTCTGTATAGCCACAGTGCACTCCTCTTTACATCCTCTCCAGCTCGTCTGCCTCAATTCCAGCCCACTCCAAGTATTTCTGAGTTCTCTGCCACCATCCGACTCGATCCACCTCTCCTCATGTCACTCAACATCCCCTTCACCAGCACGTTGTTTCCTTACATCTTCCTCTTCAACTTTTGTAGTCTGCCTCTCACCATCCTGCTCTTCATTGTATCTATGCCAATTTCTCCCCGCATAACTGCCACTGACGCATACTTGGGTGCCCCAGTATCCTCCTCATAGCAACATTCTCCTGCCTCTGCAACTTCTCAATATCTTTTTGCCTCACATCAACCAACTCTGCTCAATACAACACACTCGCCAACACCACTGACTTTCAATACACTTTTCCCACCACCACTCTATGGCAACTCTTCTCTATCACAGAGCATGTCATGTTGCTCGTTCGTTTTACCTTTTTCTATCATACTTTTCCTTTGCCTCTCATATATATTCCGCTTATCCTCTATTCTAACTCCCAAATATTTTATTTCCTTCACCCTTTCCACTCCTTCTATCTCCTCCTCCCCCATTAAACACCATACACTTACTTTTCTCCATATTCATTTCCAACCCATACTTTCCTGCCTCCATACATCTCTTCCTGCTTCCTCCACTCCTCCTGCGAACACCATACCATCATCAGCAAAGAGTTGACTCTCACTCCACCTATTTTCACTGGTCCTGCTCTCCTCTTCAGTTCCTCTATGATTCTATAGGTAATCGGCCTAGAGATGAGTGGTGATGCTGTACATCCTTGCCTGATGCCACTGTCTATATCAATCATCACATCTCCCCCTCCTATCTCAATCCTTGCCCGATCCCCCACATATCCTCTCTTTATCGAATCTATCACTTCCACATGCACCTTCAATTCCTTGGACACCTCCATAATCTTCAATCACCTCACCGCTGTCGCTTGCCTCACTACCTTCTGTAGCACCACCAAATTGTCCAAAATCTCTCCTCCCTTTGTGAATTCAGCCTGTTCCCACCTTACAATTCCACTCTCCTCCAGATGCTTCGCAATTCCATTCTTCACAACTTTCATTAGTATTTTATATGATACGTCTGTCAGCGCTATTGGTCTTAGGTCAGCCACAGTCGATTTCTTTTTTTTCGGGATCATTACAGTACTGGACTCTCTCCAACACTCCGGTTCTCCTCCTTCAACCCTCTCACCACCACCACCACTTCACATCCCTGCAACACTTTACACAGCTCCGGCTTCAAACCATCCAATTTCCCGCCTTTCCACTTTTCAGTTCCATCAGCACCCTCCGTACAATATCTTCACTATCTTCAAAACTTCATCGTTCTTATACTCCAGTGAGGATTTCCGATACGCGACAGCCACATTTCTGCTGAATCTTCTTTTCTTCTTCTTGTTACCAGCAGTGACTCTTCTACCCAACAAACCTCTCTTACATTCACCAGAGAGAGAGAGGGTCAGGATAGAGCGTCTGGGGAGGTGAAAGGTTAAACTGGACAAAATTTTTGAAAGAAATCTGAACTAAGTTTATATTTCCATCCATTTACCCGCAGAAAACCTCCAGTGAATGCATTGTTGCAAATGAAAATTAAAGAGTTTCTAGGTCGAAAATGTATTAACCTCAAACCAGAAACCATTTTCCTCCGATATGCAATATTACTCACGCGTGGTAAGTTCAATCATACTTATTAATATAATAATAAATAACTGTTTGAAAGACGACCATTTAATTATTGTCAAAAATTGCAAATAACATTTGTAGGTAGGTACTTCTAAAATATAATTAACAAGTAGGTTAAAATTAACGTAAATCATTAACAGAGAATGGCAGCTACAACAAGTGAGTATATTTGGCACTGAGTTGCTAAAGAATACATTCAATGGCAGAAATGTGCAAGTTCACCCTACCTATCAATTACAAGTAAATTGAGTACATGTAAGCCGAAGTATAGGAAAGACTTCTCCGAATGTGATCTAAAATATATATATTCACATTTTAATATATTTATCTGCTAAGTTCAGAAAAAGATTAAATAGAGTAATTTGCGAAATATCAGCCTGTTCCACATCTACGATCATAATATATAATTTAAGATAGAAGTATGTAATAATTATTATTTAACTAGTTATTATAAGTTGTATCCAGGTAAGTTAAATAACCACAATAGTGATATGATGATACTATTAAATATCTTTATGATCTAGAATGTGGACCAGTTCGATAACTCGGAACTTACCCTGTCATATATCTAAGAAGTTATAACTTTATATTTATTTATACAATGTCATACATCTTATATTTTAACTCACATCGTAAAATGAAAACAATTGCAGAAATGACTGCATATCTATCACCTTTGTAATTCGTTTGGACTAAATAATGTAGCGAGATCAGGAAATAAATAAGATCTTATTAAAGGGCCGTACACACGTAGGGTTTCTTCAGTCTTTCCACCAGATTTTTTGTTAAGCTCCTCCTACTTTTCCACGAGAAAAAGAAAAAAAGATAGAATTTATTTTATTTTACAACTAAAATAAATAATAATTATATCGTTTTTTCTTATATTCTCGTAGAAAAAGTAGGAGGAGCTTAGCAAAAAGTCTGGCAAGAATAGACACCCATGGATAAGATACCTACACTGTCAGTCTGCTTACCCATGGATAAGATACCTACACTGTCAGTCTGCTTACCCATGGATAAGATACCTACACTGTCAGTCTGCTTACCCATGGATAAGAGACCTACACTGTCAGTCTGCTTACCCATGGATAAGATACCTACACTGTCAGTCTGCTTACCCATGGATAAGAGACCTACACAGTCAGTCTGCTTACCCATGGATAAGATACCTACACTGTCAGTCTGCTTACCCATGGATAATAGACCTACACAGTCAGTCTGCTTACCCATGGATAAGATACCTACACAGTCAGTCTGCTTACCCATGGATAAGATACCTACACTGTCAGTCTGCTTACCCATGGATAAGAGACCTACACTGTCAGTCTGCTTACCCATGGATAATAGACCTACACAGTCAGTCTGCTTAGCCATGGATAAGAGACCTACACAGTCAGTCTGCTTACCCATGGATAAGATACCTACACAGTCAGTCTGCTTACCCATGGATAAGAGACCTACACTGTCAGTCTGCTTACCCATGGATAATAGACCTACACAGTCAGTCTGCTTAGCCATGGATAAGAGACCTACACAGTCAGTCTGCTTACCCATGGATAAGATACCTACACAGTCAGTCTGCTTACCCATGGATAAGAGACCTAGACACTACAAAGTACAAAGTCAGTCTGCTTACCCATGGATAAGAGACCTAGACACTACAAAGTACAAAGTCAGTCTGCTTACCCATGGATGTAACAAGGCAGAAGGAAGAAGAAAGTCTTGGAAGAAGTTGAGTAAAAATACAAAAGAAAAATGGAAAAAACGTCAAACTAAACAAAGTCTTACAGTAAGACGAAGGGAAGGAAGGCCTACATAGAAGTAACCTAGGGACAATGGGGGGAGGGGGGAATGGCAATAAATATTTTAAGCCCCTAGTCTGAAATTAGACAATCTATCATAAAAATTACAAATATAGTTGGTTATAATAAATAAAATCTTATCTGGAAATTAAATGGTTTCAGTTCTCCATAGAAGCCAGTTGAGTATTACTAGGGTAAGTCGGACACTCCACATTTTCGATGATTAAAGAAAAATAGCTATGCTAATTATTATCTAACTAATTTTTATTATTTGGTAATCATGATACCAATAGATATCATTGATACCTTTTAAAATGAGTTAAATAACAGTTAGTATATAAATATTTCTTTATACAATTGAAAAATATCTGATAACTCTGAACTAACCCAATAACTTATTGAACTTTTAAAGTAATGGAATGCCCAGAGGTTCATATTCCTCGAAAGTATAACAGTTAAATATTATAAAATTGAATAAGCTTTTAAATGGATAATCAGTTACAAAGAATAAATAAGGATGACAGTGTAGTTGCTGAGAATCGAATGAAGGAATTAACAATTATTGCATCACAGGGGAGTTATACACTCGATATATTGATAAACTTATTTTCTATTTACTAACATAACATTATAGCTACTTAAAGTTAATTTCTGCTATCAACAATGTTGATAGAAATAAATGCCCTGCCTGAGTATGATATTACTATTGGGAACAGTGTGAGGAGAAGCAGCCATTAGATGGCTGTGTGTGGGGAAGGGTGGGTTGGTTGAGGGTGAAGAATTGGAAGGGTTGGCTGAGGGTGAAGTTGGGGATTTTATCAAAACAAGGGATTCAGAGACGGGTAGAAACTGGATCTGAGTAGGACCTGCCATTGCCTGATCAGGAACAGCATGTGCCTGATCTGGAATGGCCTGTTCCTGATCAGAAACGGCTTTTACTATAGAGGGTGCAGTCTGCGGTGGCGTTGACGATGGAGTAGAAGATTTGATGTAATTCTCCTGAAATTAAGAAGTCGTAGTTAGATTTAAATCACGTTAGGGTAAAAATCAGTATGAATGTCAAAAGAACCTATGGGAGGAGCTGAAGAACTTACCTGTGTATCAGATGATGAGGGAAAATGAGTGTCGCTTATACCTGGCTCACAATTACCAAGAGATTGAAGCAATGTAGTGTTTCTTTTATCTGTGATTGCACTGTCAGCCAAGAGAGAGAGATTGCTAGGGATGTCACTCGAGTGAGAAGAAGAACTAACCCCCACCTCGGTTTTGTTAGGTGAAAATTGAGATGGAATGCAATTCTCAGGTCCCGTAGAAGATTTATCAGAATAGCTGAATTGAAGTAAGCAGGATTTTGAAGGGGATGTCGGAAGAGAAGTATTTTCTGAATTAGTAGAATCATAGATAAGATCAGCATTTCCTTCACATAACTCTGTAGGGGCATTAGCTGTGCTTGATTTAGTACTCGGTGGCTTATTTGTATTGCATTTTTGAACAGAGTCTAAGGTACTGGACAACTTCCTTCTTGAAGCAGTAGAACGAGGAACCAATTGCAATTCGGGTGGAAAGAAGTCCTCATCGTCTGATAGTTCAAGTTTAGCTTTTCTTACCCTTCTCCTCTTTTTCTTTTTCAGTACAGACCGCTTATGTTTCCTACTCAAATGATCGTCTAGTTTTTGCTGTGTGGATGCCTTAAATAAACAATGAGAACAAGAGAAACCACTGCCAGCATCATCATGCTTTACAATGTGCCTATTGAAGGTGGCTAGGCACTCAGCAGTGTAGGAACAACGTAAGCAAGAGAAGCACTTCTCTTTCATGTGCTTAGAGGAATGTCTCTTGAAAGTAGAGGATAAATCAGTAGAATAGCTACAGTGTTCACATTGAAGTCTTCCCACAACATTACTGTTTTCATTGACATCATTATGTACTATTTTGCTCTTCTTGTACTTTTGTATCGAATTTTTGTAGCTTTCTTTAGCAGATATAGAATCAGGACGCTCCGAGTCATCAATGGTGTTTGATTCTTTATGCTTGTTTTCCATATGTTTGTCGAAAAAATGTTTCAAAGATGATTTGTAGTTGCACAAAGAGCACTCGTAGACATCTCCTTTTGAGTGTTTGCTCATGTGTCGTTTGAAAGTTCCTCTATATGCTGTAGTGAAGGGACACTCTGGACACGTATGAAGACCCTTACCTTTGTGAGTAACTTTATGGATCCGTAAATCATTCTTAAGACTGGTAGTGTATGCACATTCTTTACATTTATATAGTTTCTCTTGAGTTTCACAGGCATTAATATTGTCATTCTTCTTTTGTTTAGGTACAGCAGTCTCTTTTCTATTGCACTCGTTACTTAGGGACTGCGTTGTTTGTTGTGGTTGGTTGAGAGGTGCATTCTGGTAATGAACTGATTGAACATCATGCTGTTGGCTATCATTGCTTGCCAGGATATTAATATTGTGCTGTTTTATCTCATTTGGAATTTGATGCATCACAGTATACTGAATATTATGGCCCGCGTGATTTACTATTGGGTGCATTTGTTGCATTACTGTCTGATGAGGCATGTGCTGCAGTGTCTGCTGCATGTTGTGTACTGGGTGCATTACAGTGTGTTGTGACGGTGCTACCAAGGAATGCTGAGACTGCAGTACCAGCTGTTGCTGGGGGTTTTGCGAGTGCAATATAGAAACATTTTGTGGATGCTGAGCATATACTTGAGGATGCAGCATGGTGTGCATTTGTTGAGGCTGGAGCATAACTGTCTGAATAGTTTCTGGCCTATTGTTCATATTCACAGACTCTAAAACACAACCACTTTTATCTTTAGTTTCAACTGCTGTATGTGATGATAGATGGAACCTAAAGAGTCCTTTGAAGGAAGTGGAGTAAGGACAGTGTCTGCACTGATAACTATTGCCTTTATTATGTTCATTCACATGTTCCTTGAAGGTAACTAAATCATTTGTGTTGAAGGTACAGTCCTGCACACCACATTCATATTTACCATATGGTGGGGAATGTCTGATCATGTGATTTTTGTATGATCTCTTGTAAGTAGTATTGAAATTGCACTTGATGCAAGAGTAGGTGAGTTTCTCAGCATGTTTAGATATAACGTGTTTATCAAGTATGCTCTGTGCAGGTGCTTTATAGTCGCACTGTGTGCAAGGAAAAGACACTTCCTCATTATGTTTGAGCATATGTTTTCTGAAAGCGGCCATGTAAGCAGTGTCATAGTCACAGTGGGGACATTTGTGAAGGCCCTCTCCAGTGTGCTTAGACATGTGTTTCTTCATATTCTTCTTGTAGATTGTCACAAAGGGACACTGCGGACATGATATCCTGTCTTTCTGTTTCTTGCTGGGTGATTTAGGTTCCCTATCACTGTGTTTTCTTATCATGTGCCGTTTATATGTGCCAAGGTAGGCAGAGGTGAAAGGACAATGGGGACAAATGTGCAAGCCTTGTCCTGTATGCTTGGCAGTGTGATTTGTTAATGTTTGTTTGTTAAAAGTAGAAAAACTACACTGACTGCAAGTTAACTTTTTAGAAACTATATCATCTCTGGAAGGTATCTGTGCCACACTTTTCAGTGGTGTGGACAGAACATCTTTCTCTGGTTCATGTTGTTGATCAACAGATGAAGTTGATGTGAGTGGATGAACTGCAGGGGAAGGTGGAGCCACAGGTGTTTGGTGGTAGATCGAATGCTGAAAAAAAATGAATAACTAACCAACTGATGCAATCAAATAAAGCTCTTCTACATTTCCTGCAGCTATAGCCAATAGAATATAGCCGTATGAAAACATTCACCATTCAAAGAGTGAATTTGCATATATTATAATTTGAAACTCTTGAAGTACAGAAGTAGTTATTGGTGATCTTTTGATTTCCAGTTTCTATTTGATGAGTTTTGAGATTTTTCATCTAAGGAATATTTTGTTATGAAGGTAATTTTTGACAGTGTAACAATGTAGGTGCATAACTTATATCTACTTTTAATATTTTGGAATGATTATTAACAAATATCTGATCAATCAAATCAGTCAGTTTGAAGAGTATAAATGAAAAAGATACAACAAAAAAACACTTGGCTAAAATTATTGTATAGTAGCTAATTTCAAATGGGCTATTCTAAGAGATTTAGAATCTTCATACAAAGGATATTATGAGATCAGTTATACCTAAGATAGATATTACAGAAGACACTATTTTGCAAACATAATTCAAAATAGAATATTCTATTCATGGTAATTATTTAAGATGCTAAATGAATTAATTATTAACTAACTAGCTAAATATCTCACCTGGTCTGTTTGGTAGCTATTTGCTGTGGTATAATATCTTGCCTGATTGCTTTCACTACCATTGTATACATTTTGGTGTTGGATATTATGAAGAGGGTTTTCTGGTAGAGAAGAGTGGTTATCTGAGGCTGCTTCTACTTGATATGCTTTCTGAGCAGATAAATTAACAGCATCAGTCTTGTGAGTGATTGTATTCTGCAGCTGCAGTGGAGGGTTGTACTGGTGATGGTGTATTGCATGCTGAGTAGGCAGACCATTTAACTGCTCCTTGCTTATATGAGCTGGACTAGGCACAGGAAGTAGACTTGTGTAACAGTTTAGAGGGAAATAACCTGAGGAAAAAAAATATTTTGATGAAGTAGTTAAGACCAAATATAAAATATGTAATTTATTTCACATTTTTCGATCAATTAAAATAAGCTCCAATAAAAAATATAGAAAATGTATACTAATTTAGAAGTTTCTGAATTCTCACCTGGAAAATTTGGAGGTTGGTAACAAGATGAGCCATCATAGTAGAGATGGTGAGGTTGCTGATGATCCATGTTTTTATATTAGCTAGAAGAATATTACAGGCAATGTTATTTCCCAATGTTAAGTAAAAGCACAAAGTCAACTACATTTTTTACATTATGAATATTATCAGAATATATGGTTTCCAAATCCTATGACTTGATGATCATTTATAATCAACCTGTAGAAGATAGTTATGAATTAAGATAATGGCATAATGCATGTATTCTAAAACACAAAAAAAAATACAATCACAAATTTTGAATTACAAATTAATAGTTACACAATATCTCAAGTTATGTCCGAGTGTAGCTAAACCCAAGAATTAATTCAAAATTGTTAGTAGAGAATATCTCAAATATCTCCCATATTTTCATTATTCTGCAGACTGCATAGTGGATTTCATCATTTCGAGCTGATATTAACATGGAAACATAGGAATTAATTAAAAATTTTAAGCCAATTACATATATCTGAGTTTTGACCATTTGAAATGTAAGCCAATTAATTGGCTTTAGCTGACATTAGTGACATACTCGTAACTCTATAACAAATTAACAATAATAACATAGCCAAAGATTTTCAAATCTATCTTCTGCCCCTGGCCCTGGAACTTGGCGGTCCTATAATAATACAGTTATACCGACCAAGTTCCAGATCCACAAATCCAGACTCAAGGACCAGTTTCAACTCTCAGGCAGTCTGACTGGCTGAAAAGAAGGTTTCTTCAGACCCAGGATTTTTCATAGAATTATTATTTTATTCATTTATTTATTAGTTATTACCAGACTGCAGAATGAGGAACATTTTTCCAAGACTCTCTGAGACAAATCTGAGTTCAATTTTAGAAAATGTATATCTCTGCAAGTCTGCGGGAGATCTTTAATTAATTCCTATGTTACCATTAATTTAGCTGTGGGAGATTTTGAATTAATTCCTATGTTTATAATGTTACCATTATTAGCTACAGGAGATTCAGAATCTGCTGCTGAGAGTCAGATAGCCACTCTGGGAAATAGCTTAGGCTAACAGAGGAATAATAGAGGCTAAATGCTGCGGATTATACAGTTCCCATTAATTTATTACTGTATTTAAAGGTTTGCTACACTCTAACAGAGTGATTAATCCATCAGAAAAGACCACTTTTTCCAGAGTGGTCAGAGAGTGACTTCCTAGTCTCTCCCAAATTAAAATCTCTGCAGGGCAAGACCGCAAGAGACACATTATAATTAATGCAGTGTCACTGTCAGAATACAGAAATTGGGATTTGAGAACAGCAAATAACATGGAAACATAGGAATTAAATAGGACATGGGCAGAGGATTAATCCACAAATGTCAAATCCTGGTGACCTCACTGACCTGGTCCTCAGGTCCTGCTCTACTACTTTTCAAACCAGCTCCAGAATATGGGAGTAATGGGACATTTTTAACAATTTCTGGGGTCCATACAATTACTGGAACGGGACATGAATTACCGGAAGGGGACATGAACTACCGGAAGGGGACATGAACTACCGGAAGGGGACATGAACTACCGGAAGGGGACATGAATTACCGGAACGGAGCATGAATTACCGGAACGGAGTTGTTTTTATTGAGAAATACTCCTATTTATGTAATTTTGTTATACAAATGGTCAATGTATGTTCTAAATGATATCATATTTAACAATTTTACACTCGTTTCGTCCCGTAATCGTTACAAAACGTATGATACATAGACAAACATTTTACAATAGTATATGCTGAAATTAGTTTTCTTTATAAGATATTTCATAGAAAATACTTTAAAGAGAGACTAAAGTAATTTTAGTGTGATTATGTATTATAATTTTATTGAGAAATAACGCTAGTTATGTAATTTAGGTATATATTTGGTCCAAATGATATCATATTTAACCATTTTATACTAATTTCTGCTCGCTCGTAATCGCTACCCAACGTCTGAAATAGACACCATGATTCCGCATTATAGTATTATTGAGTTCTATATTTTCAGTACCTACAAATTTCTCTATATAGTTAGGTACCATGGTTCTTAATTAGGCAGGTTATATGATGCAATAGTTAACAAATTTTATAGGTAGCTTAAATAGTTCCTCTAATTTTTCACCTAGAAGCGGCTTCTTTTGAAATTAATTCCGAATTTCACAATAAAAGAATTACCTACGTAATAATTAATCTAACTAGTGAAAACTGTAGTGATCATAGCTATTCCACTACATATATATTTCATACTTAATTATATATTCAGCAATTATGCAACATTAATTATACAATCAACAAATATATGTGCTAATATCAATCGTAATTATATTAACTACCTAATAATTATTTTTATTGCAACAGTTATATCGCACAGATTGTATCAAATGTGATGTCATATCACTCATATGTGTAGTATATTGTATATAAAGGCAGACCTCGCTTTAATTACCGAATTCCGACTCAGTTTATTTCCCAAACGGTATCCGTTTTATATGCATCCGTTCGAGACATGTCTCAAAATAAGTACCGTACGTAGACATATAAAACGGATGCAAGTTTTTGTGATTATTTCACGGTAACTAAAAAACATCAGAATTATAATCCATATGAGGTTATTAGAAGCAATTGGTACTGCAATTCAACATATCCAATTTTAGGGTAAGTTCCGTGTTATCGCACGGTTTCATATTTTCGAACATGAAAAAATCTATGTATAATTATTATTATTTAACATTTATTTCAATTATTCATGATAACAATTAGAATAGAAGTTAAATAACAATTAATATATTTTCATTTCTAATGTGTCCGAAAATGAAGAACCAAGTAATAACTTGGATCGAACTTGGTACATACCCTACTACAGAACTACCAAATATATTTCATGGAGCATAAAATTGCTGTTGGTTCAATGTAGCACAATATTTATAGAAATCTAAGTATAAGCCACTATAATAGGCTTATATATTGTACTCAAACTCGAAAAAACAAATTTAATATAGAAAAAGATATGCATGATGAAGGAGTGACAATTATATATTTTTCTTGTTACTTTTCCTCACTTTAATTACCGTTTGGTAATTAAATTGAGTCGTAATTCGGTAATTAAGGGGATGGTTTCCGGTATTTAGGATGTACCAATAATACTTGTCCGATTGAGCTGAGATTTTAACATAAGGTGTAAAGTGAAAAGAAATCATATGCTCTCTTTTGAGATTTTTTCATTTTGGGGCCCCCCTCCCCCGTGGGGGTCGAAAAACCTTCTTTTTCGACCCCCCCCCCGGGAAACTATAGAACGGCTTGGGGGTTGGTGCTACAGAAAAATTTATTGAAGCTAATATGTTCTCTACTACTATCCTAAGGTCGTGGTGCAGCTTTTTTTTTGAATTTCTATCTGAAAAAATTTTATTTGAATTTTAAAAAAAATGTCATATTTTTTTTTTTTTTTTTTTGTTTTCAAAAAAATTAAGTTTATAGAAAAAGTTATAGGAAAGAGGCTTCACCACGACCTTAGGAATTTCGGTCTGAACATATTAGCTCTTATACATTTTTCTGTAGCACCAACCCCCAAAAAGTTCTATACTTTTGAACGTGGAGAATTTGAGAAAAAATGGTACTGAGATAATGGAGGAAGAAAAATATTTTCAATAAATTTTTTAAATTTAAAAAAAAACTATATGCTTTTCGTCCCAGCCAAGAAGACTCATCAGGTCGCTTCGGGGGTCAACCCAGGCAGCGACGAAGCCTTCAACCATAAATGGGAGGCAAAAAAACAACACAGAAGAACACAAAAACAACAAACGACCTCAAAACTCTCCAGGGCGTATGCTGGATCAGCAGTCGCAACTGAAGATCTCTTACGCTTACGTCTGGGAGTATCAATCAGTGCTGGTCGAAGCAACTGAATACGATTCATAACTGTTTGAGGGGGAGGACGCATCTTCACCAACAAAGAGCCCAGAACACTTCCAAAATTGTGATTGAGCGCAGAATAGATTGCTGCAAACACAGCTCTATCTTTACTGCAGAACTTGACCTTCAAACACAGCGCCACAATTTAGGAACAGATTCCTTCTTCAACTTCCTCAACCTAGTACCAAGCCGTTTACAGACGTGGTTTACGCATTCTTCCTTAGTACGGGCGTGTCATAAGGACCGGAGCCACCATTCAATGCTCGAACAGCATTGAAGGCAGATGAGTCACCATCACCCACAAAAGTCAAATAGGGTAAACCAAGTCTTTCAGAACGTGACCAAAGTATTACAGCCGCAGCGGATTCCATTGCCCCTGCTTTGCCATCGAAATTTATCGTGCAACCATTGTGAGTTTCTTTCCAAATTTCAAATTCCTCTTGTGAGGAGGAATTTTTCTTTTTAGTACATGCCTCACAATAGTTGCACAATACAACAAAATCTACAACAGATCCTAAATGACAATCCATCACAAATGCCGCAGCAATATGTGACTTATAACCGCGAGTCATCCAAGTTCCATCAAAGCTAACATCAATATCTAGCATTCCTGTAG
>CANNZV010004012.1:0-49279 GCA_947561585.1 Caprella mutica
AGCAATGTTTTAGAGTGGTAGGCAGTGTTTTAGAGTGGTATGCAGTGTTTTAGAGTGGTAGGCAGTGTTTCAGAGTGGTATGCAGTGTTTTAGAGTGGTAGGCAGTGTTTTAGAGTGGTAGGCAGTGTTTTAGAGTGGTATGCAGTGTTTTAGAGTGGTAAGCAATGTTTTAGAGTGGTAGGCAGTGTTTTAGAGTGGTAAGCAATGTTTTAGAGTGGTAGGCAGTGTTTTAGAGTGGTAGGCAGTGTTTTAGAGTGGTAAGCAATGTTTTAGAGTGGTATGCAGTGTTTTAGAGTGGTAAGCAATGTTTTAGAGTGGTAGGCAGTGTTTTAGAGTGGTAAGCAATGTTTTAGAGTGGTATGCAGTGTTTTAGAGTGGTAAGCAATGTTTTAGAGTGGTAGGCAGTGTTTTAGAGTGGTATGCAGTGTTTTAGAGTGGTAGGCAGTGTTTTAGAGTGGTATGCAGTGTTTTAGAGTGGTAGGCAGTGTTTTAGAGTGGTAGGCAGTGTTTTAGAGTGGTAGGCAGTGTTTTAGAGTGGTAAGCAATGTTTTAGAGTGGTAGGCAGTGTTTTAGAGTGGTAAGCAATGTTTTAGAGTGGTAGGCAGTGTTTTAGAGTGGTAAGCAATGTTTTAGAGTGGTATGCAGTGTTTTAGAGTGGTAAGCAATGTTTTAGAGTGGTAGGCAGTGTTTTAGAGTGGTATGCAGTGTTTTAGAGTGGTAGGCAGTGTTTTAGAGTGGTATGCAGTGTTTTAGAGTGGTAGGCAGTGTTTTAGAGTGGTAGGCAGTGTTTTAGAGTGGTATGCAGTGTTTTAGAGTGGTAGGCAGTGTTTTAGAGTGGTAGGCAGTGTTTTAGAGTGGTATGCAGTGTTTTAGAGTGGTAAGCAATGTTTTAGAGTGGTAGGCAGTGTTTTAGAGTGGTAAGCAATGTTTTAGAGTGGTAGGCAGTGTTTTAGAGTGGTATGCAGTGTTTTAGAGTGGTAAGCAATGTTTTAGAGTGGTAGGCAGTGTTTTAGAGTGGTAGGCAGTGTTTTAGAGAGGTATGCAGTGTTTTAGAGTGGTATGCAGTGTTTTAGAGTGGTAAGCAATGTTTCAGAGTGGTAGGCAGTGTTTTAGAGTGGCAAGCAATGTTTTAGAGTGGTAGGCAGTGTTTTAGAGTGGTATGCAGTGTTTTAGAGTGGTAAGCAATGTTTTAGAGTGGTAGGCAGTGTTTTAGAGTGGTATGCAGTGTTTTAGAGTGGTAGGCAGTGTTTTAGAGTGGTATGCAGTGTTTTAGAGTGGTAGGCAGTGTTTTAGAGTGGTAGGCAGTGTTTTAGAGTGGTATGCAGTGTTTTAGAGTGGTAGGCAGTGTTTTAGAGTGGTATGCAGTGTTTTAGAGTGGTAGGCAGTGTTTTAGAGTGGTAGGCAGTGTTTTAGAGTGGTAGGCAGTGTTTTAGAGTGGTAAGCAATGTTTTAGAGTGGTAGGCAGTGTTTTAGAGTGGTATGCAGTGTTTTAGAGTGGTAGGCAGTGTTTTAGAGTGGTATGCAGTGTTTTAGAGTGGTAGGCAGTGTTTTAGAGTGGTAGGCAGTGTTTTAGAGTGGTTAGCAATGTTTTAGAGTGGTAGGCAGTGTTTTAGAGTTGTAGGCAGTGTTTCAGAGTGGTAGGCAGTGTTTTAGAGTGGTAGGCAGTGTTTTAGAGTGGTAAGCAATGTTTTAGAGTGGTATGCAGTGTTTTAGAGTGATAAGCAATGTTTTAGAGTGGTAGGCAGTGTTTTAGAGTGGTAAGCAATGTTTTAGAGTGGTATGCAGTGTTTTAGAGTGGTAAGCAATGTTTTAGAGTGGTAGGCAGTGTTTTAGAGTGGTATGCAGTGTTTTAGAGTGGTAGGCAGTGTTTTAGAGTGGTATGCAGTGTGTTAGAGTGGTAGGCAGTGTTTTAGAGTGGTAGGCAGTGTTTTAGAGTGGTAGGCAGTGTTTTAGAGTGGTAAGCAATGTTTTAGAGTGGTAGGCAGTGTTTTAGAGTGGTAAGCAATGTTTTAGAGTGGTAGGCAGTGTTTTAGAGTGGTAAGCAATGTTTTAGAGTGGTATGCAGTGTTTTAGAGTGGTAAGCAATGTTTTAGAGTGGTAGGCAGTGTTTTAGAGTGGTAAGCAATGTTTTAGAGTGGTAGGCAGTGTTTTAGAGTGGTAAGCAATGTTTCAGAGTGGTAGGCAGTGTTTTAGAGTGGTAAGCAATGTTTTAGAGTGGTAGGCAGTGTTTTAGAGTGGTATGCAGTGTTTTAGAGTGGTAAGCAATGTTTTAGAGTGGTAGGCAGTGTTTTAGAGTGGTATGCAGTGTTTTAGAGTGGTATGCAGTGTTTTAGAGTGGTAAGCAATGTTTTAGAGTGGTAGGCAGTGTTTTAGAGTGGTATGCAATGTTTTAGAGTGGTAGGCAGTGTTTTAGAGTGGTATGCAGTGTTTTAGAGTGGTAGGCAGTGTTTTAGAGTGGTAGGCAGTGTTTTAGAGTGGTATGCAGTGTTTTAGAGTGGTAAGCAATGTTTTAGAGTGGTAGGCAGTGTTTTAGAGTGGTAAGCAATGTTTTAGAGTGGTAGGCAGTGTTTTAGAGTGGTATGCAGTGTTTTAGAGTGGTAAGCAATGTTTTAGAGTGGTAGGCAGTGTTTTAGAGTGGTAGGCAGTGTTTTAGAGAGGTATGCAGTGTTTTAGAGTGGTATGCAGTGTTTTAGAGTGGTAAGCAATGTTTTAGAGTGGTAGGCAGTGTTTTAGAGTGGTAAGCAATGTTTCAGAGTGGTAGGCAGTGTTTTAGAGTGGTAAGCAATGTTTTAGAGTGGTAGGCAGTGTTTTAGAGTGGTATGCAGTGTTTTAGAGTGGTAAGCAATGTTTTAGAGTGGTAGGCAGTGTTTTAGAGTGGTATGCAGTGTTTTAGAGTGGTAGGCAGTGTTTTAGAGTGGTATGCAGTGTTTTAGAGTGGTAGGCAGTGTTTTAGAGTGGTAGGCAGTGTTTTAGAGTGGTATGCAGTGTTTTAGAGTGGTAGGCAGTGTTTTAGAGTGGTAGGCAGTGTTTTAGAGTGGTAAGCAATGTTTTAGAGTGGTAGGCAGTGTTTTAGAGTGGTAAGCAATGTTTTAGAGTGGTAGGCAGTGTTTTAGAGTGGTATGCAGTGTTTTAGAGTGGTAGGCAGTGTTTTAGAGTGGTAGGCAGAGTTTCAGAGTGGTATGCAGTGTTTTAGAGTGGTAGGCAATGTTTTAGAGTGGTAGGCAGTGTTTCAGAGTGGTAGGCAGTGTTTTAGAGTGGTATGCAGTGTTTCAGAGTGGTAGGCAGTGTTTCAGAGTGGTAGGCAGTGTTTTAGAGTGGTAGGCAGTGTTTTAGAGTGGTAGGCAGTGTTTTAGAGTGGTAGGCAGTATTTTAGAGTGGTAGGCAGTGTTTTAGAGTGGTAGGCAGTGTTTTAGAGTGGTAGGCAGTGTTTTAGAGTGGTAGGCAGTGTTTCAGAGTGGTAGGCAGTGTTTTAGAGTGGTAGGCAGTGTTTCAGAGTGGTAGACAGTGTTTTAGAGTGGTAAGCAGTGTTTTAGAGTGGTAGGCATTGTTTTAGAGTGGTAGGCAGTGTTTTAGAGTGGTAGGCAGTGTTTTAGAGTGGTAGGCAGTGTTTCAGAGTGGTAGGCAGTGTTTTAGAGTGGTAGGCAGTGTTTTAGAGTTGTAGGCAGTGTTTCAGAGTGGTAGGCAGTGTTTTAGAGTGGTAGGCAGTGTTTTAGAGTGGTATGCAGTGTTTCAGAGTGGTAGGCAGTGTTTTAGAGTGGTAGGCAGTGTTTTAGAGTGGTAGGCAGTGTTTCAGAGTGGTAGGCAGTGTTTTAGAGTGGTAGGCAGTGTTTCAGAGTGGTAGACAGTGTTTTAGAGTGGTAAACAGTGTTTTAGAGTGGTAGGCATTGTTTTAGAGTGGTAGGCAGTGTTTTAGAGTGGTAGGCAGTGTTTTAGAGTGGTAGGCAGTGTTTCAGAGTGGTAGGCAGTGTTTTAGAGTGGTAGGCAGTGTTTTAGAGTTGTAGGCAGTGTTTCAGAGTGGTAGGCAGTGTTTTAGAGTGGTAGGCAGTGTTTTAGAGTGGTAGGCAGTGTTTCAGAGTGGTAGGCAGTGTTTTAGAGTGGTAGGCAGTGTTTTAGAGTGGTAGGCAGTGTTTCAGAGTGGTAGGCAGTGTTTTAGAGTGGTAGGCAGTGTTTTAGAGTGGTAGGCAGTGTTTAACACTATATAGCATAATGTTTCTTAAACAACAAACCATTTAAAACTTTTAAGCTTAATATTCATTTGAAGCAACATTAATCAGTAACATTTTCCCAGCTCATTAACACAGTATAGCTGTGGAGCAACAATAACGTATTTATTGTTAGAACATTATTTAGATATTTACTTATAATTATATCATTTAAGGATCCTTGTGGACATATTTTACTAAAGAATGTGTGTCATGAAGAGTTGAGAGAGAATAGCAATCTTCAGACAATCTTTTCGTCTCTCCAGAGTACAGACATGACCTGCACATTAATAACCATTGCAACTAACAAACTCATTTCACTCTTGTTACAACTGCAACTATCAAGAGGAAAGAAAGAGTACGCCTATAGCTCTTGAAGTAGTAAGGGACTGTGAAAATGCTCTCTTAGTTAAGAGATGTTAAGATATCTCTATCAAGAGCCACGCACTCTTACTCCCCACTCTTGTTTTAGAGATGATGAGATATCTCTATCAAGAGGCACGCACTCTTACTCCCCACTCTTGTTTTAGAGATGATGAGATATCTCTATCAAGAGGCACGCACTCTTACTCCCCACTCTTGTTTTAGATATGATGAGATATCTCTATCAAGAGGCACGCACTCTTACTCCCCACTCTTGTTTTAGAGATGTTCCAAACTAAGAGCCAGGCACTCTTACTCCCCACTCTTAGTTAAGATCTGTTCCAAACTAAGAGCCAGGCACTCTTACTCCCCACTCTTAGTTAAGATCTGTTCCAAACTAAGAGCCACGCACTCTTACTCCCCACTCTTAGTTAAGATCTGTTCCAAACTAAGAGGCACGCACTCTTACTCCCCACTCTTAGTTAAGATCTGTTCCAAACTAAGAGCAGGCGTTTCTCCGCATTTCTTCATCACCCTAAACGAGAACAAGAAAATTGAGAAGCAAATTAGCAGGGGAGTTTTCTGAGGGAATTAGTCCACTACCCTCACACCAAATCAACTCTACAGACATTGCATCTCTAACTAAATCTCACTCAACTGTTGTAATTTGGAGAGCAAACTATCGTAGTCATGGTGATTGGTAGTGAGTGAATGGTAATTATGAAGTGTGCATATACATACCTAACTAGAAAAAGCAGACTACCTACATAGCAGTTTTTAGTTCATTTTAGCACTGCTTTTTACTTTCAAACATTTGTATCTAATACATAATTATTGGAAATACTTGAATTTTTTAATTTTTAATATAAGGAGACAATTATGTACTTACTTGTTATTTTAATTGGTATCCATGGTTCCTGTAAGTACCTTGGATACCAATCAAAATAATGAGAAAATAACTGTCTCCTTATATTAAAAATAAAAATATTCAAATATTTACCAATAATAATTCATAAGATACAAATGTTTGAAGAGTAAAAAGGAGTCAAACTGACTGTTGATAGTCCTAGTGTTAAGGAATTCCTAGTGTTAAGGTATTCCCAGTGTAAAGGTTTTCCTAGTGTTAAGGTTTTCCTAGCGTTAAGGTTTTCCTAGTGTTAAGGTATTCCTAGTGTTAAGGTTTTCCTAGTGTTAAGGTTTTCCTAGTGTTAAGGTTTTCCTAGTGTTAAGGTTTTCCTAGTGTTAAGGTTTTCCTAGTGTTAAGGTTTTCCTAGCGTTAAGGTTTTCCTAGTGTTAAGGTTTTCCTAGTGTTAAGGTTTTCCTAGTGTTAAGGTTTTCCTAGTGTTAAGGTTTTCCTAGTGTTAAGGTTTTCCTAGCGTTAAGGTTTTCCTAGTGTTAAGGTTTTCCTAGTGTTAAGGTTTTCCTAGTGTTAAGGTTTTCCTAGTGTTAAGGTTTTCCTAGTGTTAAGGTATTCCTAGTGTTAAGGTTTTCCTAGTGTTAAGGTTTTCCTAGTGTTAAGGTTTTCCTAGTGTTAAGGTTTTCCTAGTGTTAAGGTTTTCCTAGTGTTAAGGTTTTCCTAGCGTTAAGGTTTTCCTAGTGTTAAGGTTTTCCTAGTGTTAAGGTTTTCCTAGTGTTAAGGTTTTCCTAGTGTTAAGGTTTTCCTAGCGTTAAGGTTTTCCTAGTGTTAAGGTTTTCCTAGTGTTAAGGTTTTCCTAGTGTTAAGGTTTTCCTAGTGTTAAGGTTTTCCTAGTGTTAAGGTTTTCCTAGCGTTAAGGTTTTCCTAGTGTTAAGGTTTTCCTAGTGTTAAGGTTTTCCTAGTGTTAAGGTTTTCCTAGTGTTAAGGTTTTCCTAGCGTTAAGGTTTTCCTAGTGTTAAGGTTTTCCTAGTGTTAAGGTTTTCCTAGTGTTAAGGTTTTCCTAGTGTTAAGGTTTTCCTAGTGTTGTCCATTAAGCAAAGTAAGGGTCACAATGTCAACCCTTTATCCTACAACTGATAGGGTTAAACATGTCACCCATTGACTTGTTAAAGTTATTTATTAGGTGCATATTGTTTAATTGTAACCGTCAGTGAACCAATGAGTTGTGTCCATCATGTCTCAGACTGTGATTATCTGCACCAATTATCCGTAGACTTTTACTTCAACAAACTTAACAACAATTTGGTCTCTGATGGAGCTAGAAGGGAATTAACTTTTGATTGGAGTAATAAATAGAAAACAAATAATATCCATATCCTACAATTATTGTTAATTTGTTTTTGTCGTTACAAGGTCACAATAGATTAGTTTTCAATTTAATTATTCATACTTGTGTTTTCAATTTAATTATTTATACTTGTGTTTTCAATTTAATTATTTATACTTGTGTTTTCAATTTAATTATTTATACTTGTGTTTTCAATTTAATTATTTATACTTGTGTTTTCAATTTAATTATTTATACCTGTGTTTTCAATTTAATTATTTATACTTGTGTTTTCAATTTAATTATTTATACTTGTGTTTTCAATTTAATTATTTATACTTGTGTTTTCAATTTAATTATTTATACTTGTGTTTTCAATTTAATTATTTATACTTGTGTTTTCAATTTAATTATTTATACCTGTGTTTTCAATTTAATTATTTATACTTGTGTTTTCAATTTAATTATTTATACTTGTGTTTTCAATTTAATTATTTATACTTGTGTTTTCAATTTAATTATTTATACCTGTGTTTTCAATTTAATTATTTATACTTGTGTTTTCAATTTAATTATTTATACTTGTGTTTTCAATTTAATTATTTATACCTGTGTTTTCAATTTAATTATTTATACTTGTGTTTTCAATTTAATTATTTATACTTGTGTTTTCAATTTAATTATTTATACTTGTGTTTTCAATTTAATTATTTATACTTGTGTTTTCAATTTAATTATTTATACTTGTGTTTTCAATTTAATTATTTATACCTGTGTTTTCAATTCAATTATTTATACTTGTGTTTTCAATTTAATTATTTATACTTGTGTTTTCAATTTAATTATTTATACTTGTGTTTTCAATTTAATTATTTATACCTGTGTTTTCAATTTAATTATTTATACTTGTGTTTTCAATTTAATTATTTATACTTGTGTTTTCAATTTAATTATTTATACCTGTGTTTTCAATTCAATTATTTATACCTGTGTTTTCAATTTAATTATTTATACTTGTGTTTTCAATTTAATTATTTATACTTGTGTTTTCAATTTAATTATTTATACTTGTGTTTTCAATTTAATTATTTATACTTGTGTTTTCAATTTAATTATTTATACCTGTGTTTTCAATTCAATTATTTATACCTGTGTTTTCAATTTAATTATTTATACTTGATCTATTATACTTGAATCTATTAGTATTTTAAATGTCAACATAAGAAGCTGTAGAAGAAACTTTCCTAAACTAGAAGCTTTTTTAAGTCTAAGACAAACTCAATTTGATTTTATATGCCTAACGGAGATTTGGCTAGATGCACTAATTGACAACTGTTTTAATTTAGACGGATATTACAAATTTTCAATTTATAGAAATAGGAACGGGGGAGGGGTTTCAATTTATTGTAGAAAAAATTTTAATGTAAATAGAATAGATTCACTCTCTTTTATCATAAATGAACTAGAAATTTTAAGCTTACAGATAGACATTTTAAACGAGAAAATCAATTTGATATGTTTATACAGACCTCCTTCTTATTCCATTGATTTTTTAAATGATAATTTTAGAGATTTTTTAATGCCGTCTATTGCTAATTCTAAAACTATTTTATGTGGTGACTTCAATATTAATCTTTTTAATCCGTATAACCTTAATAGCATAAACCATTTTATAACTGTAATGTCAGGCCATTCTTTTTATCCATTAATAGATAAGCCTACTAGATATTCCCCAAATGATAACTCTAACCATTTCTCTCTTTTAGATCACTTCTGGCTTAATTTTACTCCTCATAACCATATCAATTCTGCAGTTGTTCAATATGACATTTCTGACCACAGGCCGATTTTATTTTATTTTAAAATTCAAACTGAAAGCAAAGATGATTTTATAACTTTTCGTAAAATTGATAGTATCCATAACTTGAATTCATTCACTGAAAAAATTAATCCACAATATTTTCACACCACAAATCAAACTGATTCAAATATCCAAGCCGAAAACTTCACCAATAGAATATACCATGCATTCCATAAATCATTCCCTCTAAAAAAAAAAAAAAAAACATGAAACGCCCTAAATGGATGACAGACGATCTTAAACTTTTAATCAATAAAAAACATAATCTTTTAAAACTAGCCAACAGAGGACTTATTTTTAAACGCTCATATACATATTTTAAAAATATTTTAACTTCCGTTATCAGACAAACCAAAAACCTATTTTACCAATTTAAACTTGAATTTGTTAAAAAAGACTCTAGAAAAACATGGAAACAAATAAACTCAATACTAGGAAGAAAATGCACAACTAACAAATTAAAAATTAAAAAGGATGGACAGTTTTTAACAGGAAAAGTAATGTGCAATATTTTTAATGATTATTTTACCTCTATAGCTGAAGAACTCGTTCAACAATTACCTACAATTACCGATAATCATTTTAGAATTTTAACTCCTTATAATTTTAATACCTGTACTTTTAATCCTATAACAGTGCCTGAGGTCAGAAATGTAGTTTTATCCTTCAAAAACAAAAATTGTCATAAAAATGAAATCAAACCTTCTATACTATGTGAAGTTGTAAGTACTATTAGTCCTATTTTAACAGATATTTTAAATAATTCTTTTAATACATGCAGCTATCCAAACTGTTTTAAAATAGCTAGAGTCATTCCAATTTTTAAATCGGGAGACAAACATGACGTATCAAATTTTAGGCCAATTACGACATTACCGATTTTTAATAAGATTTTTGAAAAGATTTTATCTATTAGACTAGGTAACTTCATTTCTTCTAATAATATTTTATCAAACCACCAATACGGATTTAGAGAAGGTATGTCGACAAACTTAGCTATTTTAGAATTTTTATCTTTCGTTTATAAGTCTTTTAAATCAAATTATTACTGTATAGCCCTTTTCCTAGATCTTAAGAAGGCATTTGACACCGTAGATAAAGATCTCTTATTAAAGAAATTAGATCACTACGGTGTCAGAGGTAATTTTAACCTACTTTTTGAAAGTTATCTTAGCAATAGACGGCAGCGTGTACATTTTAATGATATTACTTCTGATTTTAAACCAATTGTTACCGGTCTTTTTCAGGGTTCTGTTTTAAGTCCCTTGCTTTTTAATATTTTTATAAACGATTTAACCATTTTAGCTGAGAATAATAATTTTAATTGCACTCTATTCGCAGATGACGCAGTTTTTTACATTAGGGATTCATCTTTCGAAAATATTTTTAACAGAACGCAATCTTTTATTGACAACCTCACAAAGTGGTTAAATTTTAATAAACTTACTCCAAATGTAAATAAAACCAAATTGATGCTTTTTAACGCTAGGGCTCCTAGTGTTTATCCCCTAATACATTTTAATAATAATCCAGTAGAGTTTGTAGAAAATTTTAAATACTTAGGCCTTTTAATAGACAACAAATTAACTTTTAAATCTCATATTATCCAAACCTCTAAGAAAATTAGTCAAATTAAAGGAATAGTTTATTCAGCCAAGCCTTATTTTAACAGAGACTCTTTACTTTTAATTTACTACTCCTTGGCTTATTCTGTTTTTACTCAATGTATTATTTTTTATGGAAAAACTTTTAACGTTCACTTACATCCATTGAAAATTTTAATTAACGATATCTTAAGAATAATATTAAATGTTAAGAGAAATGCGAACAATGTGCCTTTAATGTCCACCAATGAAATGTATTTTAAACTAGGTATTTTAAAATTTGAAGATGTATGTAATTATTTTTTATTGTCATTTTTAAGGAAAGCTTTATATGAAGATCCCATAATTCTAGAAAAGTATTTTAATGATTTTATTCCTGCACATGACCATCAAACCAGAGGATATAGAATAATTTTACCGAGAATTAGATTAGAGCTAGAAAGAAATTTCACTATTTTTAGATCTATCGAAGCTTTTAACAATTTACCTGAATTTTTATGTAACCCTTTGTCCAACTACAGTTTTAAAAAAAAATATAGAAAATATTGTCTTAACCGTTATAACCCTAGTCCTGTTTAATATGTTTTTACTTTGTATTTGTTACTTTTAATATTGACTTATGCAGACCGGTAACTTAGGTAGGTTTTATATTTTTAGGTAGATTTATATTTTTGAATCGGTATTCTATTTTTAGGTAGATTGTATATTTTTAGAAATGTATGATATTTTTAGTTAGATTTTATATTTTCAGATTCTACAAGTCATACTAGACTTTTAAAGAATCAAACTGTTTGTATTTTAAAATTGTATTACTTTTATTTTGTATTTTAACGTGAACAGAATTTCAATAAACAATAAACAATACTTGTGTTTTCAATTTAATTATTTATACTTGTGTTTTCAATTTAATTATTTATACTTGTGTTTTCAATTTAATTATTTATACCTGTGTTTTCAATTTAATTATTTATACATGTGTTTTCAATTTAATTATTTATACTTGTGTTTTCAATTTAATTATTTATACTTGTGTTTTCAATTTAATTATTTATACCTGTGTTTTCAATTCAATTATTTATACCTGTGTTTTCAATTTAATTATTTATACTTGTGTTTTCAATTTAATTATTTATACTTGTGTTTTCAATTTAATTATTTATACTTGTGTTTTCAATTTAATTATTTATACCTGTGTTTTCAATTTAATTATTTATACTTGTGTTTTCAATTTAATTATTTATACTTGTGTTTTCAATTTAATTATTTATACTTGTGTTTTCAATTTAATTATTTATACCTGTGTTTTCAATTCAATTATTTATACTTGTGTTTTCAATTTAATTATTTATACCTGTGTTTTCAATTTAATTATTTATACTTGTGTTTTCAATTTAATTATTTATACTTGTGTTTTCAATTTAATTATTTATACTTGTGTTTTCAATTCAATTATTTATACTTGTGTTTTCAATTTAATTATTTATACCTGTGTTTTCAATTTAATTATTTATACCTGTGTTTTCAATTTAATTATTTATACTTGTGTTTTTAATTTAATTATTTATACTTGTGTTTTCAATTTAATTATTTATACTTGTGTTTTCAATTCAATTATTTATACTTGTGTTTTCAATTTAATTATTTATACTTGTGTTTTCAATTTAATTATTTATACTTGTGTTTTCAATTTAATTATTTATACTTGTGTTTTCAATTTAATTATTTATACCTGTGTTTTCAATTTAATTATTTATACCTGTGTTTTCAATTCAATTATTTATACTTGTGTTTTCATTTTTTTTTCATCTTCATTATTCAAATTACGAAACATAGTCTTGAATTCCATATCCATTTAAATCTTCTTGTCAATCCAGTGTTAGTTTTTTTTACAATTCAACAGTTTTTCAACTAGGCTAAGTTCTAAATTATCGGTCAGTACCACATCTTTGGTCACAAAAGAAAAAACAATATAAATTTTTTCATTATTACACGGTGCTATCTAATAATAATGATTTTTTATCGTTTCCATAAGTTACGTTTATAAAAGAATTGGTTTTAATTATTGAAATGTCTAATTAGAAAAATTGTAAAATTTATATAGAATGTCAGAGGCTTGGTAAGATTTTAAGTTTAGTTGTACGTTGCTATTTCTATTAGTTGTATATTATTTAGCATATACGATGCACATTAGATTGGTAAAGCTATTATAATTGCGTATAGAGATTTATTTGTACTTTAGTTTGCAATTTGTAATCATATGAACATTTTACAGCTTACATATAATTATAAGCTGTCCCATGCGATTACAGGAAAGCTCGTAGCACTCAATTCACCGCGTGGTAAGTTCACCACAACTCAATTCACCGCATGGTAAGTTCACCGCAACTCAATTCACCGCGTGGTAAGTTCACCGCAACTCAATTCATCGCATGGTAAGTTCACCGCAACTCAATTCACCGCATGGTAAGTTCACCGCAACTCAATTCACCGCGTGGTAAGTTCTCGCAACTCAATTCACCGCGTGGTAAGTTCACCGCAACTCAATTCACCGCATGGTAAGTTCACCGCAACTCAATTCACCGCGTGGTAAGTTCACCGCAACTCAATTCACCGCGTGGTAAGTTCACCGCAACTCAATTCACCGCGTGGTAAGTTCACCGCAACTCAATTCACCGCGTGGTAAGTTCACCGCAACTCAATTCACCGCGTGGTAAGTTCACCGCAACTCAATTCACCGCGTGTTAAAATTTGATTTAAATATGTGTGTTGATATTCCTTTGAGTCAATATTAAGAAAAGGTTTCACCACTGTATGCATAATGCATATATTATAATTGATAGAGAACGTAATCAAATAATCAAAATAGTACTACCATTGAGTTGCTACAATTCACTTACTGCAGCACTCACTATGAAAAAATAGACATGTAAACATGTAGAAAATTATAGAGCTACTACCTAAAGGAAACAAAAATATAAACTTATATTATTATCATGTAATTAGATTATTGTCATAATTTACAATTGTTATTGGCAATATAACTTGTAAGTAAATAACAACAATAAGATACTCTTACATTATTAGTTCACATTTTTTTATAATATAACAGTGACTCATCTTCTCTCCACTCCCTTCTCTCCACTCCCTTCTCTCCACTCCCTTCTCTCCACTCCCTTCTCTCCTCTCCCTTCACTCCACTCCCTTCTCTCCAGTCCCTTCTCTCCTCTCCCTTCTCTCCACTCCCTTCTCTCCACTCCCTTCTCTCCACTCCCTTCTCTCCACTCCCTTCTCTCCACTCCTTTCTCTCTACTCCCTTCTCTCCTCTCTCTTCTCTCCTCTCCTTTCTCTCCTCTCCTTTCTCTCCTCTCCTCTCCCTTCTCTCCTCTCCTTTCTCTCCACTCCTTTCTCTCCTCTCCTTTCTCTCCTCTCCTTTCTCTCCTCTCCTTTCTCTCCACTCCTTTCTCTCCACTCCTTTCTCTCCTCTCCTTTCTCTCCTCTCCTTTCTCTCCACTCCCTTCTCTCCTCTCCTTTCTCTCCTCTCCTTCGAGCGCACAGCTGGCTGTGCACAGGGGCCATCCTTGGATGGGCATATTGTGCCTTTTGATGGTCCCTTTATCCTTGTGACTCCTTTCTCTCCACTCCCTTCTCTCCACTCCTTTCTCTCCACTCCCTTCTCTCCACTCCTTTCTCTCCTCTCCCTTCTCTCCTCTCCTTTCTCTGTGTTTCCTTTTCTCCATTCACATTGTTCGTTTCTCTAACCCTCTCCTGCCTGTAACTCTACACACAAAAATGACTTAATTAATAACGAGCAAACCACCGCAAACACTTGGCCTCACTCCTTCTATATCCTGAACATGTCTGAACAATGCCTTAGCGATGTGAATACACTTGGTTAGTGAAGTTGAATATTCTCTATGTTAACAAAAATTAAAATTAAATTTGCTTGGGATAGCATTTGAAGTAAAGTAATAATTATTGTCATTGATAGAACACATAAAACCATGGGAAACAATGGAAATATAGGTATAAATAGTTTGTAATTTTTATCAACAGTATCAGGCCATGCATTTACAGTGCATTGTTTTAAGCCTCATATCGTGTAGGTAAATTCTACCAACTGGTAACTACATTTCTAACTTTAATTAGTAAATACATGTAATACATATATTGAATGGTAAAATGAATGAAATAAGAAGGACATTTTTTTACACTTTAAATAATAAAAACTGGAAATACAGACGCCTTAGTTAAAAAATTTAGTTCAAGATCTAGACTCTTTTGAAATATCGAAAAATCGAAAAATTCCTATCTTTTATAATATTCAATATTTCAAAAATCGAAAAATCTTCACTGAACTATCATGAAATATGTAATATTACACAATTAATCGAACTGCTGATGGAAAACTTGATGACGTCAATTAAAAACAGAGAATAATTAAAGTTCAAATCTTCACAAAAAGATTCACTCCATAATTTTATTATAATTAATTAGAGCTTCTTTATGAGGAAAAAAGAACAAAAAGGAAAGTAGCTTTAAGATAATTCAGCTTATATAATTAAGCTTTCTATATATCTTTGTTGACCTTACAGTGTTGTATCCTTGTATTACTTTAGATATGGGAAATTGTTATCACTATCTACACTTAGAGGAATAAAGTACATATCTCATTAAAGAAATAACTATACATTTTAATTTAATAATCATTGAAGATAATTTAGTTAACTATTTGCAATAAAGTATTTTGATGATCAGCTTCAAACTGTCAGACGTAAAGTTAAACACTCTACTGTAAAACGTCTGATGCTAACTAACTTTATTATTATTCAAGCAAAACCTGAACTAATAAGTTAGAAAATATTTTATGAGTACATTCGAAATTCCAAAAGTGCCAAAGTTATTTAAACATTTAGCAATTTATAGCTATCGCAGTCCTTTCATTTAATATTTTGTTCAATTTCTATATAGCTGCAGAGGCACAAATTCATATCCGGCGGCGTGTGTTTTCTCGAGCGTTAAAAATAATAATAAAAATTTGCGCGATTTTCACACCTTCATGAAAATAAAATAAATGTCAATTTTTAGTGAGAGTTGCAATGGTGATATGAAATAAAGTAATTGAAGGGATAGAACCTAGCAAATAAAGTAATTGAAGGGATAGAACCTAGCAAATAAAGTAATTGAAGGGATAGAACCTAGCAAATAAAGTAATTGAAGGGATAGAACCTAGCAAATAAAGTAATTGAAGGGATAGAACCTAGCAAATAAAGTAATTGAAGGGGTAGAACCTAGCAAATAAAGTAATTGAAGGGATAGAACCTAGCAAATAAAGTAATTGAAGGGATAGAACCTAGCAAATAAAGTAATTGAAGGGATAGAACCTAGCAAATAAAGTAATTGAAGGGATAGAACCTAGCAAATAAAGTAATTGAAGGGGTAGAACCTAGCAGATAAAGTAATTGAAGGGGTAGAACCTAGCAGATAAAGTACTTGAAGGGGTAGAACCTAGCAAATAAAGTAATTGAAGGGTTAGAACCTAGCAGATAAAGTAATTGAAGGGATAGAACCTAGCAAATAAAGTAATTGAAGGGGTAGAACCTAGCAAATAAAGAAATCGAAGGGGTAGAACCTAGCAAATAAAGTAATCAAAGGGGTAGAACCTAGCAAATAAAGTAATCAAGGGGTAGAACCTAGCAAATAAAGATATCGAAGGGGTAGAACCTAGCAAATAAAGTAATTGAAGGGGTAGAACCTAGCAGATAAAGTAATTGAAGGGATAGAACCTAGCAAATAAAGTAATTGAAGGGGTAGAACCTAGCAAATAAAGTAATCAAAGGGTAGAACCTAGCAAATAAAGTAATCGAAGGGGTAGAACCTAGCAAATAAAGTAATTGAAGGGGTAGAACCTAGCAAATAAAGTAATCAAAGGGTAGAACCTAGCAAATAAAGTAATCGAAGGGGTAGAACCTAGCAAATAAAGTAATTGAAGGGGTAGAACCTAGCAAATAAAGTAATCAAAGGGTAGAACCTAGCAAATAAAGTAATCGAAGGGGTAGAACCTAGCAAATACAAATCACAGATAGTAGTGCACTAGTAGCTATAAAGCAATTTAAATGTTTACAATGTTTCCTTTATTACGAAGAAGCTCTCGGAAACTTTCTAACAGGAGGCAAAGATGGAGACACGTATGGAGGCAAAAATGGAGGCAGATGATGGAGGCAAGAGTCCCATCATAAGTTTTATGTTTGGTTGGGAGCAGAAAGTCATTTTCTGGTCCGATAGTTGAGAATGGAAGAGGCATGCTAGGAAGTACTTAGAGTGATAGAGTCTTTTGGACATTCTATGCGAACAACTAAACTGACATTGGTAATTGATCGGCTAGAGTGACCACAAAGGATACGCTCGCACTGAAATATCGCTACTACGACCACAGTACGTGAAGAGCGTCATCTCAGTAGCTGTTAAAATGGGGGGATGTTGTTGTGAGGATCTTAGATGAGATGAACCGCTCTTGAAACAAACACTGATTGTTGTTGCTGCGTATCTAAATATAGTAACGCTTTTTTCGATAAAAATTCAATGCACATAGCTCCACAATGCTTCAGTCTATGTGACTATATAAAAATAAATAGAGTTAATTTTCCAAAATTTTTCTATTTTCTCAATAACTGTTTTCCCAAGTTATTATTTTGGTAATGACTCGTGAGAATGACTTAACTGTTCACACTATCACATGACTGGAATTGGACCTAAACATGGGAGTTACACTATTTATCTAATGAAGATATCAATTTTTAAAAAATCCAATTAACCGCATGGTCAATCTTTCCTTGAACATATTTCAGCTTAGTTTTACACTCAATCTATATGCCATAATAAGAGTCACGTCTGTCCGTGTGTCACACTCTCATTAGAAGACATACTGTATGTATATTAAGAGGAAAAAACAATAATTTCACCCCCATTCACCAATATTCTTTTCTTTCCCCATTCACCAATATTCTTTTCTTTCCCCATTCACCCCCATTCTTTTCTTTCCCCATTCACCCCCATTCTTTTCTTTCCCCATTCACCCCCATTCTTTTCTTTCCCCATTCACCCCCATTCTTTTCTTCCCCCATTCAACCCCATTCTTTTCTTTCCCCATTCACCCCCATTCTTTTCTTTCCCCATTCACCCCCATTCTTTTCTTTCCCCATTCACCCTCATTCTTTTCTTTCCCCATTCACCCCCATTCTTTTCTTTCCCCATTCACCCCCATTCTTTTCTTTCCCAATTCACCCCCATTCTTTTCTTTCCCCATTCACCCCCATTCTTTTTTTCCCCCATTCACCCCCATTCTTTTCTCACCCCCCCCCCCCCCCCAGTGCCAATAGCAAAGCACCAGCCTAACTTACGAGTCCCAATGTACATCTAATAACACTGACCAACTGTCAGAGCTGCTCACCAGATTCAGACTCTTCCATTGTCCCGATATTCCTTCTTATTATTCCCCATCAATAGATAGTAGGGCATATCTCCTGCATAGTTCAATGGTACATCAATATACTTCAGCTGATATCACAGAGATAGAAAGGGGCCAATGTTACATATACATAGAAAAAGAATAATAGACTGGAATACTGTAGGTATCAATTCTTAACAAATTCCTCTGAAAAACTTATTTATTAAAAATATAATGTAAATTATTTATTAGATTCAATTTGACATATTTTATGCGAGCATCAAAAGTTTTTCTATTTAAATTCTAACAACTGTAACTTTATGATAATCAGTTCATAAACTCTAATTTGTAGGTACCCCTATCAATTCTGTCAACGAACCGCGCACCTACCCCTCTCACATCACAGCTGTATAAAGTGAATAGACTCGTGACAGCATTTATGAGTAATAGTTTTCATGGTGTGATGTGACAAAATTATATTGAAGGTTATTGAAACTAATATTGCATGCTCCTTATTTTTGATCGATATAGTCAACATTGCAATTCTTTTTAATGTCATCAAAAAAACTTATTAATGAGACAAACTAAATAAATTATACAACAACAATATTAAATGTTATTGAGTGGTTAAATTGTGACTATTGTGTTGCCAATAAATAATATATGCAAGTATGATGTATATTTTCACGTTACAATTTTCTTTGTGCAATAAAAAAATAAACTTTTTCTACTGAAATTTAAATGGCATACTTCAGGAGAATTGAATTAGCACTACAATATTAGGATAATATTAATTAAGATGTAGTATCTGTTGGTTGTTAGATTGTGATTTATATTATCAGTACAATTCAAACCAATCCAAGGTAGTGGCTTTCAAGTAAAGTCTGCATTTGTTTTCGAGACTAATTAATGAATGAGATAACATAGTTACCCATAAAATATCTTGAAGTTGTTGTAGATAATATAGATAATATTATTTCAATGGTATTTCAAAGTTGACATCAAGAAATACATTTTATAGGTTTTTCATTCCAATTTTCCAATTGAATGTACTCTTATAATATCAGAATAAAATTATTGTATGTTGTTCAAAGTGTCTTCATGTGTCTCAGAATGTATCCCAGTCACCAGAGTAGCCTCTATGTTGTTCAAAGTGTCTCTATGTGTCTCAGAATGTATCCCAGTCATCAGAATAGCTTCTATGTAGCTCCTAGCTCCACAATCCTCCATTCTCTTTGTCCATTGAGCTTCACAAATTGGTTGGACCACTCAGCAGTAATTGATCTCCAGACATTCTGTGTAGATAGAATAAGAGAACTTAATGTACATTAGGTCTCAGATCTAAATAGAGATTATTAGTCCTAGGTGTGTAGTTGACATTCGCTGTACCCAAGACACTACCTTTGCAGTCCATTACAAGTACTATCACAACTACACTGCCTATCACTGACACCATTCACTTCAGTTTATTGTACTATCACAACTACACTGCCTATCACTAACACCATTCACTTCAGTCTATTGTACTATCACAACTACACTTCCTATCACTAACACCATTCACTTCAGTCTATTGTACTATCACAACTACACTGCCTATCACTAACACCATTCACTTCAGTCTATTGTACTATCACAACTACACTGCCTATCACTAACGCCATTCACTTCAGTCTATTGTACTATCACAACTACACTGCCTATTACTATTTAATAGAGTTCTTATAAAATATACTTTCTTCCTTTTAACCTATTTGAAATGTTACAATTTATTGTTAGTTTACTTATTTTATACAGACGAAACAGAGAAAAATGTTTAAATATATATTAATATTAAGAGAAAATCGGGAGTAAATAAAATGATTATAATATTATTAATTCTGAAAATTATTCACCATTATTCTATATGAAACTAAATTATTCTGACTATATAGAATGTTATGTGTCTGTGTATCACGTAAGTAATCCTAGCAACAATTTTATTCTAACATTCACACTCCGAGTAAATGTCCTACGATTCTAAGCAACAAATGCCTATCACGCTTACTGATTGATCTCTAGTCTCTCCTAATATTTTAATGAAAAAGTAATTAGCAGTTAAATACAAAAGATCTAAGCTATCTTATTCTTTCTTCCTTACCTCCACTCGAATGTGTTTTTTCTTGTTAGCGTAAAGGCACTCTCCAAATTAGAGTCTCACTGCCTGCTTCACACTTATTCTGAGTTATGGGAGGTGCAGCAGGAGAATATTCCTCACCAGTCTTAGGTAAGCGTTTGTGCTGCTCATTAGCAACCGCAACTAAAATGTACCTAAACACTCGCACACTTTTTAGCTACATTGCAACTTGAATGGACGGTATGACAAAGAAAATGTACGTGCCTAATGGAATATTATTTGTATTGACTGTAAATAGATATTGTGTGAATGTTCTTCACCGTAAGAGTTCATCCCTAGTGGAATATTATTTGTATTGAATGTAAATAGATATTGTATGAATGTTCTTCACCGTAAGAGTTCATCCCTAGTGGAATATTATTTGTATTGACTGTAAATAGATATTGTATGAATGTTCTTCACCGTAAGAATTCATCCCAAGTGGAATATTATTTGTATTGACTGTAAATAGATATTGTATGAATGTTCTTCACCGTAAGAGTTCATCCCTAGTGGAATATTATTTGTATCTCCTTGCACTTAATCACTGTAATTAGTTCTAACTCACTGTACATCATACAGTGACAGTCACTGTACATCATACAGTGACAGTCACTGTACATCATACAGTGACTGTCACTGTACATCATACAGTGACTGTCACTGTACATCATACAGTGACTGTCACTGTACATCATACAGTGACTGTCACTGTACATCATACAGTGACAGTCACTGTACATCATACAGTGACTGTCACTGTACATCATACAGTGACTGTCACTGTACATCATACAGTGACAGTCACTGTACATCATACAGTGACTGTCACTGTACATCATACAGTGACTGTCACTGTACATCATACAGTGACTGTCACTGTACATCATACAGTGACTGTCACTGTACATCATACAGTGACAGTCACTGTACATCATACAGTGACAGTCACTGTACATCATACAGTGACTGTCACTGTACATCATACAGTGACTGTCACTGTACATCATACAGTGACTGTACCTAATTCCTCTTTTAACAATTCCACCAAACCTCATCTGTCTACATTGTGTCTGTTTAATCCTGTAACTAATGACAGTGAGATTATATGCAGAGGCAATGAGCAATGAGCAATGAGCAATGATCACTGTGACCACTGACCATGCAGTGATGTACTTTAATGTTCTCATCACTGTGTTTAATGTTCAAAACATTTAATGATGTTTAGAGTGACATGTAAATAGGGAACTCATTTATCTACCTACATAATTATGCCTAGGGTAAGCTCAGAGTTATTGGACGGTGCCACATTTTCGATCATATGAAAATATATATAACTAGTTGACAGTCAATCGTAGAGCGCATACCTTTGCTGCCGCTTATAAATGACTTGTCCTATATCCTGTTCGATTTCAAAACGTAACAAAAGGGTTCCTGGATAATGCCGAATCGTCCCACCAAATTTCAGGCAATTTGGTGGAATTCTTCTCGAGTTATAAATGACCTTGACCTTTGACCGGGTCACTCTCAAAATTTTACCAGATTGTCCCTGGGCAATGACCAATCGTCCCACCAAATTCCAGGCAATTTGGCATAATACTTTTGGAGTCATGCAAATAATAATAATAATAAATGTCGCCTATAATAAAACAAGTTTACTAATTATTTTTATACTGTATTTTGTATTATCGCCAATGTGGAACTGTTCATTAAATCAAACTATTGTCCAGAATTCCTCTCTGCTGAAAGTATTGGAGTGAGTAAAGGATAGAAGCATAGCACTCATATCAGTCCATATCTCGCACTTTATAGCACCATTAGGCCATGTTTTCAATAAAAGCCAAAGCGTGGGGTCATAAGATTGCAAGTGAGGGCATTTAGCATGCTAGGGCGAGTGCAGTTGTCTGACCACCGACTGACCTGACCACCTCATTTACATCCTAAGGGGGCAAATGATCAAATTTACCGAGTCAATATGACGCTGCTCTGTGGCTCGTAAATTGTGCTAAGGTGAGAGTCACATATGAACGGATATCCCTGGGGGATTGGCCCGGTGGGGGGGGGGGAGATTGGGAAATGAGAGAAGAGTAAGGAATGGGGAAAAAGAGTGGAGGAAAGTAGAAAGAGAGAACATAGATAGGAGAGACGTGAGAAAAAAAACAGATATTAATGGGAGGGAAGAGGGAATAGTGGAGGGAAGAAGAAAAGAGGATAGAAAGTGAGGAAAATAGAGTGAGGAGGGAAAGTGGAGGAAGATAGAAAAATGGAAGGAAGAGATTAGAGGGAGGGAAGAGTGAGAAGTGGATGAAGAGTGGGGTAGATGTGGAGGGAGGTTAAAATGGTGCTAAAATGGAGGAAGTGTCAGTGCTGTGCATATGTTCCACAGTTCCCCCTCCTAGTTATATTAAATGCATAACATTCCAAATAAATATAACTGCATATCTAAGTAACTGATAGATACCTGTTGTTTTGTTAGCAGTACCTTTGGTGGTATTTAACAGGTATGATTTTAACGGTAGTTTATCCAGCTTTAATTTGGACAGACTGACGTTACTTTATTCTAACAAATCAATCACCAGTTTACTCCACTAATTAGTTAGGATAAACTGACCGTGAAAATTAATTGTACTGAAGTTACTGAATGAAGAGGTGTAATAAACACGCTATTTTAATGATAATAAATACACTATTATAATGATAATATATTCACTATTATAATGATAATACTCTATTTTAATCATAATAATAAATAGATATTAAATAAATAAATGATCACAGAAGAGAGTGATCATATTTCACAGTTTACTAATTTCCAAAAGTAACTTTACTAATTGTAATGTTTGTAGATGTTATAAAATTGGACTGAGTACACGACGACAAGTTTGTAAGATTTGAAAATAATAGAAAACAGGAAACAACAGAATAAAAAAAAAATAATGGAATAGAAAGAAAAGGGGATAATAACTGTCTTATCTATTGATTATTGAAAGTGGAAAGGCAGTTTGCATGGAATTTAAATTTGGTTTTAATTTATGAATATATAATGATTCTAAAATGCGTAATTCTATTGATTTATTGCATTGGTTGATGATCGTAAACTGGTCCAGTGAGATGGGAGAGCCACATGTTTCTGCGTGGTCTCTTATTTGTGATGCTGATGGATTGCTGAATCTATTGCCTGTTCAATGACTGCGTCCAGCATGCTTGGAGCTCCGTACAATTAGTGAACGCGTGGTGGATCCCACGTATTCCGATGAACAGCGTTCACAACAGAATTTGTAGATGACGGAGCTACGAACAGCTTTTGGCAGAACATCTTTATATGGAAAAAAAGAAATTGTTTTAAAATTATTTATTAAAATTATATTGAAGTTGCAGTTTTTGAAATATTGATTTAAAGTGGTAAATAATTCTTTTTTGAGTTTTTCTGATTGATGACCAGTATATGGCAGTGTAAAGTAAAAGGATTCATTAGTTTGGTTATTTAAAGGGACTGCATTATTTTGAATATTTTTAGTTAAAAATTTACCAATGTTAGATTCTATTAACTTTAAGGGGAAACCATTCTTTATGAAATATGATTTTAAAAAATCTAGCTCTTTATGAAGAATAAAATAGTCTGAACAAATATTGTATGCTCTATATAATAGTGTTTTTATGGCATTGATTTTAAAACGAAATAAACAAAAACTAAAATAACTTAAACCTAAACCTGAGAAAGTGCTTTTTCTATAGACTGCAGACTGGAATTGGTTATTGTTTTTACATATAAGGGTATCTAAGAAGGGCAATTTAGAATTAGTTTCATATTCTGATATGAAATTTATATTAGAATGCTGCGAGTTCAGATAATTAAGAAATTGAGGAGCTTGAATTTGATTGTCAAAAAGTAAAAATGTATCGTCCATGTATCTTCTATAAAAATGAGGTTTAAAAGTAGTTGGATAATCATTAAGCCATTTCTGTTCGTAGTGGCATAAAAATATATTAACAAAAGTCGGCGAATGGGGCAAACCCATCGCTAAACCTTCTTTCTGTCTATACAGTTTGTTGTCAAAAATGAAAAAATTATTGAGCACAGAAATTTGTAAAAGTTTCTGAAAGCAAGATTTGGTTAGTCCGATAAACAGTGAAGATGGATTATCAAACGGTTTTGTATAGACTTTCTATATCAAATGAGCACATGAACTTTTTATCTGCATCTTTAACCTGTTTTAAATCTGATAGGAAAGAATAAACATTGTTAACTGTAATTTTTGGGAGTCCATACAGAATACCAGGAGCAGATCCAACAGCGCGTAAGGTCTTCAAAGTGTTCATTGGAATTGTGCATTTCTTTTTAATACCCTGAATGAAATTATTTACTTTATCTTCCATCTTAGTGGAGTACCGCTCAACACTTTCTTCAATAATTTCAAATATAGATTGGTCACATAAAAGTCCATGCATACTTTCCCTGTATTTCTGTCTATCAACAATGACAACTCCTTTACCCTTGTCAGGCCTGCACACGATAATATCCTTATTTCTTCCCAAGTTTTTCAAATCGGTGATGTCTTTTCTTGAAATAATAGCAGAGAATACTTTTTGTGGGTTGAAGTTATAATAATATTTATGTGCTATGTTGTACAGCTTATTTATCAATTCATTTTCATCTTGTTGTTTGTAGTCTGTTCTATTTTTTAGTCTATTAGCTAGAGACTCGAATGAAAGGAAGTAGTTGTAGAAGTTCAGTTTGTACACTGGTAAGCAAAAATCAAGTCCGTATGCAAGTAATGTTTTCATGCGGTTCGATAGAGTTATAGAGCTATAGTTGGACACTACACTGTCAGGGTCACAAGGATTGGTGCTATTGCATATTCCTAATTTTTGAAGTTTCTTTTTTATGAACTAGCAGTGTTGTGGTTTTGAATTCTTCGATTTTACTGCGAGTTAATCTTTGAACGATTATATGGTCGATGGTAGATAGAGTTTGTTTCAGATTTTCGTCTGTCTGCTTTAGGTCACACTTTAGTGAAGATAAATTCCTCTTTTTAGAATGAATCTCATTATTAAGAAGTTTTGTCTGCCATGATTTATATAGAGATGATGACTGTAGTGATTTTCGATATAGTTTGAAGCGGAGAAATTTTGGAAAAACATGATAGATCTTGCATTTGATTAAAAAGTCGAGGTCCATATTAGTTTTTTCATACTTGCGTATCGTATTTTGGTAACTTCTAACGAGTTTTTTACCATCCTCACCGTAGAGTTTGTTGATAAAATCATATAAATCATTTATAGCACTGCATTTTAACTTCAATATGAATAAAATAGAAAGGATGTACCTTATCATTATTAAAATTTATTTTGCTTTTAAAATATTATTTACAATACAACGTTTCGACTATTTATAGCCATCTTCAGGATCAATTCACAAAAGGTACGGGAATACTTGTTCCATTATTTTTTTTTTTTATTCTGTTGCTTCTTAATATGTAATCTCCTCTTTTTAATGCATAAAACAGGAAAAGTGTGATTAGTGAAATTAGCATCATTTTACTTACAGTCTTTTTACCATCAGTTCGAGTTCTAAATAAAGAATTAAGATAATGCTGATGTAAATTAAAAAAAAAATCTAAAACTTTTTAGTGTAATCATAAAGAAAAAAATGATTACATTTTTTAATTTCGAAGAATCACTAATTAACTTTTCAAAATGCTGCAAATAAAATTGAATACCTTTTCTTCCAAAGTATTTTTCCTATTTAGTGTAGACAAAGTCAGTGTCGTAAAGTCTAAAACACGGAGTAGCACTTGGGGTCAAAAGTTCAGCATTTCTAGTTCAAATATATAATCTAAATTTACTTGTTGTCATAATGAAATGAAAGAGTATTATTTTAGGTAATTCAGTGCAAAGAGAAATCGCAGAGTAGCTTTTCTGCATCAGTTGACTAAATAATAACAATTCGTGAGCAGTACTTTATTTCATGCAGGTTGTTCTAAATATTTTATTCCCTGGGGTAGGTTACGAATTATCGGATGGTTTCAAATCTTCGGTCATAGAAGGTAAAACTATATAATAATTGGAATAGAATAAAATGATTAATATTTATAGTCTTCTTATGCAACCGAAGATGTGGAACCAATTGATAATACATAACTTACCCTATGTTCGATAGGCACTGAAGATAATTGTAGTAAAATATCTTTGTGGAGTTTATTCGTAATTTGTTATTGAAGTCTACGGACTTCACTAAGATTATTTGTCTAACTTCCCTATTAAAGAAAACACCATCAGTAACTCACTAATGAGTCTAGCGAGTTAACTCACTAGTGAGTCTAGCGAGTTAACTCACTAGTGAGTCTAGCGAGTTAACTCACTAGGGAGTCTAGCGAGTTAACTCACTAGTGAGTCTAGCGAGTTAACTCACTAGGGAGTCTAGCGAGTTACTCACTATTGGACTTATATGTGTGCACCGGTGTACTGACATCGTAGGCTGCACTCTGCGAATGTTTTTCAAGCTATAAATCTATTAAATGCTATTCAATATATTTTCAAATAAATCCATTGATACATTTCAGTAGCGACACAAGCCTGTGACAGTCCAGAGAGAGAGAGAGATGGGGGGGGGGGGGGGATGGGGGATTATTTGCACTAAAAACTGGAAAGTTAAAACGGCTCTCGATTCATAGCGACTGAATATCTGGAGTGACATTTTACTCTAAACGAAATACATTAGAATTTCAGTGTAGAGACTGACACTTCCATTGGGGGGGGGGGGTGAGTGCATTGGAGAATATCTTTTCCTTTTAGCTATTTGGTGGTTCAGTGTGGGGGTCTGTGTGACTTCATCAACCAGTCACAGTCTCTTAATACTAGTGAGTTGCCTGTCTTTTCTGACGAGTATTAATGTTTTGGTTACTCTTAAAATTATTGGATTTTTTTTAATTCCAATTTTTTCGTTATTAGGATTTTGTAAACTATTCGGATATTCTTTGCTATCCAGAATTTAAAATAAATATTCGGATTTATTTGTATCCAGATTTGCTATTTCTCTGTTATTCAAATTTCAGTCAAGATTCCACTGGTGCATTACCCGTTAGGAAAAATGGACTTAAATTTATTCAACTATCAGACTAAAATTTTTTTTTTTATATTTATATATTTTATCTCTGATTTTTTAGGTAATTTGGATTTAATTGAAATTCAAGATTTTTCAATAACATATTTTTTTAAATAACATTTTTTTTAATTCTAGACATTTCTATCCCTCATTTCTTGAAATCTCTCATTTTTCTAATTCCCTAATTTTATTTTTGTAATTTGTAATTTTTCGGAAATCCTGCATTTTTGGAAATCACACATATTTTGGAAATCTTGCATTTTTCGTATCTCGTATTTTATATTTCCCGAATTTTTGTATTCGGATTTTCCTTACCCATATTTTTTCTGTTATCCGAAATTTTGTTACCCTGACAACTATTTTAGTCATAGAATTATATCTTATCTTTAATGTTAAACCAACAGACAAAGATACACTGTGTGTTATCATATAGAGTTGTCAATAGAGAGACAAATGTTAGTAAAGTAAGGGAGGTAAGTTAGTAATAATAGGTTTCACTTGGTATGATGCAAGGCTTGCGCCTGTAAGTTTTAAAGTAATTTGCATGACACTTCTCTCCAATTTAATAAGTGACGTGAAGTGCTTTAACTTTTTCATTTCGTTACGAGGCAGGCGTAGACTCGCAACTCTACCTTACGCATTAATTACAAATATAATAAATAGAATTATTAACTAAAGAAACAAATTGCAATAGATTTAATAGTTTTAAATCATTCGATTTCTCATTTTATTATTATCATATATTGCTAAATAGGTAAAGATAGAGATGTACTTTTGCAGAAGATTGCCATGCTACCTTAATTATTTATACGCTAAATCTTTGGATATGGACAGGAAAAATTATTAAAATATACATTTTTTCACTATCACGGCCACCAAGGGAGGCAAGTCCAACCCCCACCACCAAGATCTCCAACTGGACCGCTAACCTACCCTTATATAATTATTTCAAGCCCAGATCTACCGAAGCTGTGCAACGAAATAATATTGAAAAAAAGAATTAGTGATACAGTACATCAACTGTTATTTATCAACGTATAGTATGGGCCACAAAAATGTTTCCGCTTTTTCAAATACTTCTAAATCGTTAGCCAATGAACGAAAAAACTGGTTCTCTTTTTCTCCCCTTTTTAATTTAATAATACCAGGTAAAAACAATTTTGAACTGATGGACACAGTTTAAGAACAGGTAAGCAAAGAGTGAGGGTGATTATTTTTGTCATTGCGCAAAGGTTATTCTTAGAGTTAACTCTGTGATTTTACTCACTAAAAGGCAGTGAATAAAAGGAAAAAAATTATAATGGTAGTTCTTCTTGAAATGTGTTTACACTTGCGTTTTTTTTATCGCTTTTTATAAAGGTTTAATTTTACTTCAACGATGAAAAAACGCAAGTGTGAACACTCTTTAAGTTTTTAAGAAGAGCTTCTTTTCCGCGTTATAAAAATGCAAGTGAGAAATGGGCCTTAACCATGCAATAAACAATCGAAGAAAGAATATTCAGAGTGAAAATTTTCATTGAGATCAAATGTAACTGAAGTTGTTCAATTTCCAATTAGTTCTCAAGGAAGAAGTGTAAGCACCCTGTATTATAATGTGTACCATTATAATTTTTTTCCTTTTATTCACTGTCTTTTAGTAAGTAAAATCACAGAGTTAGCTCTAAGAATGACCTTTGCGCAATGACAAAAATAATCACCCTCACTCTTTGCTTACCTGTTCTTAAACTATGTCCATCAGTTCAAAATTGTGTTTGCCTGTTATCAGTACAATAAGAGGAGGAGAAAAAGATACCAAGATACAGTTTTTCCGTCTATTGGCTAACGATTTAAAAGTATTTGAAAAAGTGGAAACATTTTTGTGGCCCATACTGTATATTTGAAATCATAATAATATTAATGCTCTCTACTTTTATTACCTCACTACTACCAGTTGTATTTAAACCACTTCACTCTCTCACCCCTCTACAACACCTCCCCCACCCTGTTACTACCTCCCCCCCCCCAAAGTTTCTCCCCGCCTTTTGTCCCAATTTCTCTCTTACAAGTCGTCAGGAGGAACTTTTGTCAGTTTGTAAACGTGAATATGAGAGTAGAGTGAGAGTAGAGTGAGAGCAGAGTGAGAGCAGAGTGAGAGCAGAGTGAGAGCAGAGTGAGAGCAGAGTGAGAGCAGAGTGAGAGCAGAGTGAGAGCAGAGTGAGAGCAGAGTGAGAGCAGAGTGAGAGCAGAGTGAGAGCAGAGTGAGAGCAGAGTGAGAGCAGAGTGAGAGCAGAGTGAGAGCAGAGTGAGAGCAGAGTGAGAGCAGAGTGAGAGCAGAGTGAGAGCAGAGTGAGAGCAGAGTGAGAGTAGAGTGAGAGCAGAGTGAGAGTAGAGTGAGAGCAGAGTGAGAGTAGAGTGAGAGCAGAGTGAGAGCAGAGTGAGAGCAGAGTGAGAGTAGAGTGAGAGCAGAGTGAGAGTAGAGTGAGAGCAGAGTGAGAGTAGAGTGAGAGCAGAGTGAGAGCAGAGTGAGAGCAGAGTGAGAGCAGAGTGAGAACAGAGTGAAAGTAGAGTGAGAGTAGAGTGAGAGCAGAGTGAGAGCAGAGTGAGAGTAGAGTGAGAATAGAGTGAGAGCAGAGTGAGAAGAGTATAGTAATTATTATTTCCATTGATAGTACAATTAAATAAAATACTTTTTATTATTTAATTAATCAAGTCTAATAAATAATAAGCATAGTTTTTTATGCAATCACATGCTAGCTATGATATTTCCCTCACTCTCACTCATAAATGAGTATGCGTTATGAGACAACATGAGAAGAAATGAGCTGCAAATGAACGTATCATCAAATTTGATGTCTCACCAAGAAACAAATTTTCTTTGAATTACTAAATTGTTTGCAATTGTACTGTTGTTCATATATGGTGTACTATCACACAGGAAGGTGTCTGTACCCTGGCTATGATAGTACAAACTATAATTTGGTTTGGAACAATTCCTTTGGTTTGATTTGGCAAGAATTGATATGAATGAATAGAAAGTAATTAGTCTTTATTATGAATATATTATTAAATCCAATCACTGCATTGGTATAAATACTAAGTTACGGTAGGATGCATATACTGTGATAAATAATTTATATCTCGGTTATACTTCAAAGTTTTCTCTCACTCTTCTCTTTTGGTGAAGATAGAAATTTGATAGGGAAATATTCCTTATTATTATTTAGTTTGTTACTAATTTCTAGCAGTTACTTGATTTGTAAATGAACATCTATTTAGAAAATTGGACTGAAAACTTTTCCAGTAATATTAAAAACATTAAAGAAATAATTGATTATTGACCTTATTTATTTCTTGACTTTAATTAACTTAAATTTGAATTCAAGTGCTTTAGAGCCATGTCACACGAGCGTTTCCAACGCTCCAAAACCGTCGCATAACATGGATACAAATGAAATTGGCTTCACAATAATTTCCTCTGAATCAAAAGCGCCGTAAAAATGCTGTGTAAACGCTCGTATGACATAGCCCCAAATTTCCTCTTTAATACAGGTATCACGGATACCCATTAAAATAACCAGTTAAAAGTTATCTATGACGGATATTCACAACAACAGAAGCATTTTCCTGCTTTCTTTGATTTAAGTGTTATTATTATTAGATAAAAGTTTGGCGCAGAAAGTGTGTCTAGTTAGTGTGACGGTCACGTCTAACTGTAAATACAATTCTCCACATTAGGATGAGCAAACTTTACTCGTTGTGTTTGGTGCCATTATTATCAAATGTACAAACTATGGAAAAGAATTAAAAAGAACACCCAAACAACATGTCCTAGGGTAAGTTCTGAGTAATCGACCGGTTTCACATTCGCGAGCATATCAGAAAAAGTATTTAATATAACTCGACATTTTCATTGGAATACATGATACGTGCAGGTATCACGGATGCCAATGGGAATAACAGACTATAATGTCAAGTTATATACTTTTTATATATGATCGAGAATGTGTCACCTGTCGATAACTCTGAACTTACCCTTATATTAGGTACCTAATAAAAAACATTTTTTCCCAGTCTTTAAAATTGTAAGCTTTATTAGTTTTTATGGATAATGAAAATAGAAGTCATTAACTCTTTTATTTAGGATGTACATGAAGCTTTGGAGGTTAATTTGTGACTAAAGAAAATGACCTCCTTGAGGAGACGTCATAGGGTGGTCTGGGGGTTATGGTGGGGCCATAGAAGAGCAGAGGGTACCCTATCATCTGTGGCCCCACCATAAAAACACTTAATCACTGTTAAATTAATGGAAAACAAATTTGCATTCTAAAGTAGCGTTTCTACCGCTTTACATTCATTTAACAGTGACTAATTGAAGAGGCGTAAAATGGGCGATGAAAACGCGGCGTTTATCTGCTACTATAGAATATGCCTTACATCGTCAGCGCCTCAGTCTCTGAATTGAAGAGAGTGGCAGTAGAACGGCAGTCAGACACTCGGCCTGCTTAGTAACTCAAACAAACTTTTTTGAATTACTAAAAAAATGTAAATTAGCAACTACTTAAATGAGGGCATCAGTGGGTATAACTTAGCTACACAATAGCGGGTTAGGAAGGAGGCCCCAATGTATTTAAGGGATATGCAATTAAATCCTATTTAAATTCGTAAATATGTAGAATAAATATTTTGGAGTTAGAAAAAAGTTTAGAGATATAAATAGAATTTATAATGTATAAATAAATAGTTAAAGAATTATAAACAGTTTTGAGTTACAAATAAATAGTTAAAGAAATGCCACTAGGTAGTGTTACAGTTATTAAAGTTCTTTAATGGAATATTCTTTATTTTCTCACTCACTATGTATGTCTAAGTATTTGTAGCATTGTTTGTACACAGAAAAACACTTAGTGACCTAGGTACACTATTCTAAAAGAGATTTAGAGACTATTAGTGAATCACTCTCCAAATTAAAACAACAGTTATTAATAAATTTGATAAAGACTGCAATCAGAGGTACCAATACATCATTTTTGATATTCTTAAAATCAATGGAACACTTTAAATTGCTCAGCACAAATTGCAAAAGCAAAGATTAAATAACAATAGTCTTAAAATGTATATTAATGACAGTAACTTACCACTTTGACTACGTCATGGTACAAATATTTACCACGTGGAACACCCAATTAATTGAAAAGAAAGTATTTTTTACTGAAAACAGACTATTTCTTTTGGCTAGAAGTACGCAATTTAAACAGCAATCCAATACCGGTTGATTTTGACGTCAGAGTCCGTAGTAGAAGAAGGTATAATCTTAAGCTGTTAACAATTTTTATTTAGTCTACGGTTTACACTCCTAATGTTACATTTACTTTTGCAACAAGTATGTATAACACTAAATTTCTCATTTCCAGTTACTATAAATAAGAGACTTCTTGCAAACTTGCAGACCAATCAGATAACTTAACTGTACCATTCAAGTAACTGTAGTTCACGTATAACGTACCACAGACAACGTAACTGTACCTGCCAGTAGTCAATGTGATAAATACTGAGCACTCACTGGCTCTTCCAGCAGCTTCAAGAACACACAATAAACATGTACCTATCATCGCAAGCAACAATTAACAAATATAACTCCTAAGCAATAGTTTAACAGACCCAACTCACTATTAGATAAGGTTAATAGAAGGGGGGTGTAACGAGAGTGGAGGTGATATCACCTTTGGTAATTATATCGCAACTGTAAATGGAAATAATTAACTCTTAACATTTGGTTTGAGGTTAAAATGTCTCTAATATTCTCTAGGTACTTCAGTTGCTAGGTTTCAATAATCCATGAATTAGTGATGGTAAAAGGTAAGCCTCAGCAAGGTGAATGGCATTAATTAGTAGGGAAATACCTTACACTCCTTATAAGGTTTACCTCAGCAAGGTGAATGACATTAATTGGTGGGATTTACCCTTACACACTGCAAAAGGTAAGCCTTAGTAAGGTGAATACTGAATAGCATTAATTAATAGGGGTTACCTTACACTCTTTATAAGGTTTACCTTACGTCAGCAAGGTGAATAGCATTAATTAATAGGGGTTACCTTACACTCTTTATAAGGTTTACCTTACTTCAGCAAGGTGAATAGCATTAATTAATAGGGGTTAACGTTTACTCCAGAAGAGCCTATATATCTGAATAATCTGATGGAAAAGACAATTGAATTCTTTACCATTATAGGTTTCATGCCGACTACCATAGATTAGTTGAGCTTCTCACTATATATCCTAATACACTTCACTATCTACTGTAAGTCATGCATTTTAAATAGAATAGCCTTAAGAGTACAGTAGTTAAAATGAAGGAAAAGCCGTTTGTATAGAACACGCAATGGTAAACTCTTCAATACCTTCGCACGTGTTTTAGTACATCCACAAGAGTTTTAACACGTTAATACATGTTTGAAACGTGATTACACGTTATCATCACGTTTTCATAAAGGCAGGAGCTAATACTATGACGTCACATCTGAGATATGGTTAATGGAAAAAGGTACAGAAAATACGATAGTGCGTCTAGAACTACCGATAGTAAGACTAGAGCTACCGATAGCGAGTCTAAAGCTACCGATAGTGAGTCCAGAACTACCGATAGTGAGACTAAAACTACCGATAATGAGTCCAGAACTACCGAGAATGAGTCCAGAACTACCAATAGTGAGTCTAGAACTACCGATAGCGAGTCTAGAACTACCGATAGCGAGACTAGAACTATCAATAGTGAGACTAGAACTACCGATAGTGAGTCTAGATCTACCGATAGTGAGTCTAGATCTACCGATAGTGAGTCTAGAACTACCAAATGTTTAAAACAGTTAAAGAGAATCTCAACATTTGCACTTTTTTCATAGAAATTACTTATCATTCACCTTCATCATTAAATAATATTGTGAGTTAACATTCTCAGTTAATAATCACCTTTTTACACAATAAGGAAGTTTGTAACAGTTAAGGTAACTGTTTAGAGGGGCATACCCTGTAAAAACATGAAAACTACCTCTAAATAAGATTATTATTACTATAATTATATCCTAAACATGCAATTGGAGAGATTTTAAAGTAGCATGTCTTCAATTTACAATATTGTCAAAATACTTAATAAATTCAGTTTTACACCTGTCATGTAGGACAAGTTCTGAATCATCGAACATTTCCATACTTTCGATCATTAAGAACAAATAACAGCTTAACTTGTTATTTTAACTGGTAATTAACAGTTTTAGAATAATCATTAGATATTTTTTTCTAATATCATCGGAATATATAACTGTCCGATAACTCGGAACTTACCCTACTTCCTATCCACTTCATGCATACATTAATATATTATTGACCCTCAGCAGGTAAAAAATTGGAAATATTAGAGGGTGAGTATGGTGGTCTGTGGCATTGAAATAGAGGGTGAGTATGGTGGTCTGCGGCATTGAAATAGAGGGAGAGTATGGCGGTGTGTGGCATTGAATGAGTATGGCGGTGTGTGGCATTGAAAAAGAGGGTGAGTATGGCGGTGTGTGGCATTGAAAAAGAGGGTGAGGATGGCGGTGTGTGGCATTGAAATAGAGAGAGTATGGCGGTGTGTGGCATTGAAATAGAGAGAGTATGGCGGTGTGTGGCATTGAAATAGAGAGAGTATGGCGGTGTGTGGCATTGGAAAAGAGGGTGAGTATGGCGGTGTGTGGCATTGAAATAGAGGGTGAGTATGGCGGTGTGTGGCATTGAAAAAGAGGGTGAGTATGGCGGTGTGTGGCATTGAAAAAGAGGGTGAGTATGGCGGTGTGTGGCATTGAAATAGAGGGTGAGCATGGCGGTGTGTGGCATTAAAACCTATTTATCTTTTTATGGTTACACTAAAAAGTTTTCTAGATGCGTAGATTGCAATAAAAGATGTTTCAATTCTTTGGTAATAGATTATAAAATTAATTACTAATTAATTTTATTATAATATAGACGATGTATTTTTAAGTCATTGGAATGACAACGTAATACTAGATGCACCAATAGGATTATTAGGAAGTGAGCAACAGTAGAAACTAAGTAATAAATATTAGGGGGTTCTGACCGCAGAACATTGAATAGAAGAAGCGTAGATCCCATTAAATTACTCTTGTGTGCCGTTTACAGGGACGTCATATCGACTAGAGCCAATTAGAGCACGCAATACAATAGTCTTCCGCTAAAGCCAATCAGAGGCTTCGTATCAAAAGTTCTGTTGGAGAAGTTTGAATGCGTACTGCTAGCAAAATGGTGTCAATTTGTGTTTGTTGCAAAAAAGATTCAGTTTATTATTGCGTATCAAGTAGCTGGGCTATAGATAATCGTGTACATAATTTGGTAGGTACTTATGGCTTCCTGTATTAAAATTGTTCCTTTTTTAATTGCCAATCTACCAGCAAAGATAATGAGCTGAGGTAGCATGCACGTTCAAATTGCTATCGAGAGAGCGTTTATAGTGACGTCAGAGATCAGTGGACGTGATTGATTGAATTTTTACGACTGTGTACACATTCGATCAGAGCTTCTTCTTATTCAATGTTCTGTGGTTTTGACTCTGCTTCAGAACCAAAGGCCATATCGCAGACGTCAAAAGTAAATGAAATACAACAGAATGGAAGAAGCAGTCACAAAAAAAGTGGTTTCATGAACAAAGTTACCTACTAGTTACAAGTCAGTGGCAAAGCTCAGGGCTGCATAAAAGCTACTCCGTAAATGCAGTCACTTACAAAGGAATGTGACTAAAGGGCCGTACACACGTAGGGTTTTTTAAGTCTTTCCACCAGACTTTTTTCTCCGCTTTTCCACCAGACTTTTGATTCAAAAGTCAATAGCGTCCACACATGGATTGACTTTTTAATCTCGTTGATTTACATGTCGTGCAATTAACTACTCATATCGGCGACATAAGCCCTCCTCTATTTTTTTAAACTAGGTAACTAACCTAGGTAGTTAGTAACTGTTAATTACCTAGGATAGTTAAAATTACTAATTACCTGGGTTAGTTATTTACTAATTATATAGGTTAGTTACTTTTACCTAGATTAATTAATTACTAGAGAACTACCTACCTAGATTACTAAATTTAGTTACTAATTAACTTAGTATGATAATTTTTATGAAGTTTATTACAATATTTAGATTTTAGTAATAAACTAACCGAGATTATTCTCGCTTCACTTGATTTAATGATTAATCTAATCCACTCAACAAATGTAATTTAGCTATTATATAAAGTTTAGGTAAAAGTATCAATACGTATAGATAGGTACTAGGTACAATATGTATTGCGTTATAATAAATAAAATAAAGGTATTAGCTAATAGGTAATATGTTGAAATAAATAAAATAAAGATAATAATATTTATTTTACTAAAATATACTACACTAAAATAAAGTTTAAAGAAACATTACTATATAGGTATTATCAATTTTACTGGCAGTCTTTTATAAAAAGGAAAATATGAGAATTCTTTACCTCAAAGGTAAAGAAATGAATGGAGCAAAGTTTGTCATAAAATGAACACCAATCGTGTTATTACAATATATTTTATGAGTTGACAGTAGCTATACGAAGATTTACAAAATTGCACCTCTTGATTGGGGGAAAATAATAGAACATGTAGGTTGTTGAAAAGTCTCGGACTTTCGGTGCAAAATTTAAGTCTCGTGGAAAAAGTGGGAGGAGCTTAGCAAAAAGTCCGGTGGAAAGACTGAAAAAACCCTGCGTTTTTGTTTAAAATTTACGAATTCATTCATCTTAAATACTTTGACTTTCCATTCTGTTTTTTATTTATTCTTTGTTATTGAAATCTCTTCACTATCTTTCAATTGAATTGTTTCTATCATTTATTCAAATTCTTAAGTCATTCAGTCAATGTTTATTATATTTTTCAGTAAAACTCCTTTATAAGTGTATCCACAAAAAATGTATCTATCTAAGAGGGACACAAGATTCAGTGGCTCCACTCACAGATGGAAGAGGAAAATTAAGAGTTGATAGTAAATGAAGCCTACGAGCCTACCTAACACAAAAAAAAGACCTCGCCGCAGTTGAAGAGCATGGTTCAAGGTAAATTGCTCGAATGAACCATTTCTCAAACGAACAATTACTCGAATGATCAAATTGCTCAGTGTTCGAATTAATATATGACAATTAATAATAATGTTCAATTACTGCGACTAGCTGTACCTAGCAGTCCTGGTTTCTATTTAGTAATTTATAATAACGGTATTTCATTTTTTCCATCGCTATTTAGGTAGCTACCGTTAATCATTGTAATACTGTTTTCAATTTCAATCATATTTTTTAAGAAATAGAATAACTGTAGCAATTAGGGTACATCAATTTTCAGTTTTTGTAGTCAATCGCTCCAGTGGGCTCTAACGAAATGTTCTTATCGCTAGGTCGGGTTTTGAGCAACTCAGGCTATGGGGACCACAGATCCCAGGAGGCAGCTGTTGTTCCCGAGAAATTAACCCTTTAGTTGGCAAGCAGCCCGTATGGGTTTCATCTCAATTTATGATTCATTATTTTGTATACATGTTTAGCTTCAGTTATACTCTATTAAAATACATCACAGGAAATAACAGACATTTTGTCTTTCAAATAGTCCATGGAAAATATGAATTTCCGAAGAAAAAATATTTGATTTCAAAATAAATAGGAAAAAAAAAGCACAAGAAAAAAATATCTTTAAAAAAGTTGAATAATAACATACCAAAAATCTATACAAATTTGATGAGTGAATCCGTGAGTGCAGCTAAAGGGTTGGGCATGACTATTGCTATTCGTAACACTGGCTTTTATAAATTCTTTATTCAGTTATTTTTATTTTGTTGACTATTCCTCTTCTACATTCGGCAATTGAGTATTCGAACATTGATTATTCGGGCAATTGTTCATTCGATAAATCGTCAAAAGTTAGTTAATCATGAGATGGAATCTCTTCGATTAGATGCACCTTACCGTCTTTGTTTCTAATTCGTAATCAATAATTGTTTTTATATTATCTGAGCGATTTTTCATTCGAGCAATTTACCAGCTATCGAAGAGCATAACCCTAGCACTATCCTCTAATGCTAGCACTATCCTCTAGTGCTAGCACTATCCTCTAATGCTAGCACTATGCTCTAACAATGATAAACATGGTACAAATAATAAAAAAATATCCAAATTATAACAGTTTAGGGCCAAAGGGACGCAACTTCCCTTCTCTTCACCACAGACAGTTTCCTGTTAGAGCCCCAGGGGGTGAAACACGTAACTAATCCAAAGACTGTTAAATAGACTACCACTAGTGGAATGTACACAGAACTTCTCCGATGATATCGTAAGTTACCCTGGCAGTTGATACAAAGAATAGCTACAGAAGATACCTTCGGTAACGGAACTACTGCTGGAGAGAGAGAGGTATTAACTCACAGCAACTCCTATTAACGATTGAAACTAATGCTACTGAAGCCAAAGCGTAATACATTAAATGGATAGCTACAGTTAACATTAAAGCTCCAACCAATAGCTCCTACTACATTATCTTCTCAACTACCTACCAGAACACAGTTAAATTACTTCGTCACACGAACTAATTCTTCACATGACATTCTAATGGAAAAACAGTGTCAACTGTAACAAATGCAGTCTTTTCATTGACTAGAACTAGTAAAGAGTAACTAGTGGTTAAAATATCTGTTCAATCACTTAGTAGCCACATCTTCACTGATATATTATTACACTTCTCAGTGTCTAGTTTTTAATCTTAAACCATTAGTTACATTATTTCATTCTCTTTTATTAGATTATTTTATAGCTACTTCGAGTAATATTTCACTCAGCAGTAAAATTCAATTCAATTGTTCTAACTCTTCACTAGCAAAAGTTCCACTCACTGCTGTTAAGCAGAAGACTAACTAGGTAGCACTGGTGACTCAATTAGGCTCCATGTAAAACTGGTGACTCAATTAGGTTCAAGTAGAACTGTAGCTCAGTTAGGCTCCATGTAATACTGGTGACTCAATTAGGTTCAAGTAGAACTGGTGACTCAATTAGGTTCAAGTAGAACTGGTGACTCAATTAGGTTCAAGTAGAACTGGTGACTCAATTAGGTTCAAGTAGAACTGGTGACTCAATTAGGTTCAAGTAGAACTGGTGACTCAATTAGGTTCAAGTAGAACTGGTGACTCAATTAGGTTCAAGTAGAACTGGTGACTCAATTAGGTTCAAGTAGAACTGGTGACTCAATTAGGTTCAAGTAGAACTGGTGACTCAGTTAAGCTCTCTGTAGCACTGGTGACTAATTAGGCTCCATGTACTGCACAGTCGAGGGACTACCTTGTCTCATCTGTGCCTCCACCATCTCTGCAGCAACCATTTCATTCAACTGATAAGGAGGGGGAGGGAAGAAGGAGTAAGTCCCTCCCCCCACTTCTTCAGGAGCACAGCCGTTAGTGACTCCATCGCTACCGTTAGCCTGAAGGTTCAGGTCTACTCCAGAGAGTTCTTGAGGCATGTCCTCAATACTCCAGTCCGTCTCTTCTGACTCCTGTGGAGGAATGTGCTGCCTGTAGTTGGGACTCTGAGCCACGTACTTAGTGGATGGTGTTTGCTGACCAGGAGACACGGTTGTGATGAAAGGACTCTGGCAGCCATCTTTGTACAGGTAGTGAGGAATGCTGCTGATGGGAGTTTTCCGACCGTGAACCAAAACTAAGTTAGTCTGAGACTGGAGAGATTCTTCGTACTTCTTGTTGAAGTAACAGAAGCCAATAAAGAAGAGGAGAAATAGGAAGGAGATGACAATGCTTGGAATGATGTACGCTAGTTTGGTCATGTCAAAGGCACAGTAGCAGCTCAGTTTAGTTTGTATGTACTCACCACTGCGGCAGAAGTTAGGGCAGTCACAGCGCTTGTTCTTGCAGTACATTCCATCCAAACACTCAGGAGTGCGACTGCAGTAGTCTCCGTATGTACCAAACTTATCGTAGCCATGGCGGTCAATGTACTCCTGCTTTTTAATGCAGATATCCTGTTTGAAGCTAAAATGGTAACCTTCATAGCACTCGCAGGTGCCATCTCGACACTTTAGCTTCTTGTTGATGTCACAAACATACAAATTGGAGATGCACTTCTCACCCACATTCGAGACTTTGACATCCTTGCACTGACTGAGTGTGAAGGCAGTGCCCCTCCTAGCCCCCACCATAGAGCCAGGGCACTTGCAGTAGCCTGTGGTGTCATTGCCATCCTTGTGAGGGAGACACTTGGCGTGCCTGAGGTTGCACTCATTCTTCTCCTCTGGTTTGGCCAATGTGCATGGCAGCACCTCACACTTTGGCTCCCTGACGGTGAAGTGGTGTCTGTATTCGTAGACAAAGTTAGCATACTCTCTGTCGCACAGACACACCCCTTGTGGTGAGCAATAGAGGAGATCATCATCACATGTGTCCTTGCACAGTCCCCCTACCAGTGCGCTGTGTTCTTCCAACCCATTGCAACCAAACACCAAACTAAACAAAACACAGACCAAATAGAAACTCATTGTAGAAATAAATTAACTTTCATGCAGTCAATAAAAGGAATGGAAAAAAAGAAAAGAGATATAAACTTAAATCAAAATTTATTCTAATAACTCCGGATGAAGTTTCTTGTATTCTCGCACTTCACTCTGCAAAATAAAAAGAGAATTAGCTAATTATGAGAGTTAATATGGGGAAAAAATAAGCATGAGCTGAAACATCATTTGAGCTATAATTGGACAAAAAAAAAGTGCATTAGCTAACTAGAATAATTAATGAGTGATGAGAGTCTTTTTCAAATTGAATTAGCTACTATCAAAACAAATAAAATCATACTATTTAAAAACTATTCCATTATAGTAATATTGTCCTCGACATGGCTTAACAGTTTAGCTTGATATAGTAGAGATCTAGCTACAGACTACTACATTGTAGAGATCTAGCTACAGACTACTACATTGTAGAGATCTAGCTACAGACTACTACATTGTAGAGATCTAGCTACAGACTACTACATTGTAGAGATCTAGCTACAGACTACTACATTGTAGAGATCTAGCTACAGACTACTACATTGTAGAGATCTAGCTACAGACTACTACATTGTAGAGATCTAGCTACAGACTACTACATTGTAGAGATCTAGCTACAGACTACTACATTGTAGAGATCTAGCTACAGACTACTACATTGTAGAGATCTAGCTACAGACTACTACATTGTAGAGATCTAGCTACAGACTACTACATTGTAGAGATCTAGCTACAGACTACTACATTGTAGAGATCTAGCTACAGACTACCACATTGTAGAGATCTAGCTACAGACTACCACATTGTAGAGATCTAGCTACAGACTACCACATTGTAGAGATCTAGCTACAGACTACCACATTGTAGAGATCTAGCTACAGACTACTACATTGTAGAGATCTAGCTACAGACTACTACATTGTAGAGATCTAGCTACAGACTACTACATTGTAGAGATCTAGCTACAGACTACTACATTGTAGAGATCTAGCTACAGACTACTACATTGTAGAGATCTAGCTACAGACTACTACATTGTAGAGATCTAGCTACAGACTACTACATTGTAGAGATCTAGCTACAGACTACTACATTGTAGAGATCTAGCTACAGACTACTACATTGTAGAGATCTAGCTACAGACTACTACATTGTAGAGATCTAGCTACAGACTACTACATTGTAGAGATCTAGCTACAGACTACTACATTGTAGAGATCTAGCTACAGACTACTACATTGTAGAGATCTAGCTACAGACTACTACATTGTAGAGATCTAGCTACAGACTACTACATTGTAGAGATCTAGCTACAGACTACTACATTGTAGAGATCTAGCTACAGACTACTACATTGTAGAGATCTAGCTACAGACTACTACATTGTAGAGATCTAGCTACAGACTACTACATTGTAGAGATCTAGCTACAGACTACTACATTGTAGAGATCTAGCTACAGACTACTGCATTGTAGAGATCTAGCTACAGACTACTACATTGTAGAGATCTAGCTACAGACTACTACATTGTAGAGATCTAGCTACAGACTACTGCATTGTAGAGATCTAGCTACAGACTACTGCATTGTAGAGATCTAGCTACAGACTACTACATTGTAGAGATCTAGCTACAGACTACTACATTGTAGAGATCTAGCTACAGACTACTACATTGTAGAGATCTAGCTACAGACTACTACATTGTAGAGATCTAGCTACAGACTACTACATTGTAGAGATCTAGCTACAGACTACTACATTGTAGAGATCTAGCTACAGACTACTACATTGTAGAGATCTAGCTACAGACTACTACATTGTAGAGATCTAGCTACAGACTACTACATTGTAGAGATCTAGCTACAGACTACTACATTGTAGAGATCTAGCTACAGACTACTACATTGTAGAGATCTAGCTACAGACTACTACATTGTAGAGATCTAGCTACAGACTACTACATTGTAGAGATCTAGCTACAGACTACTACATTGTAGAGATCTAGCTACAGACTACTACATTGTAGAGATCTAGCTACAGACTACTACATTGTAGAGATCTAGCTACAGACTACTACATTGTAGAGATCTAGCTACAGACTACTACATTGTAGAGATCTAGCTACAGACTACTACATTGTAGAGATCTAGCTACAGACTACTACATTGTAGAGATCTAGCTACAGACTACTACATTGTAGAGATCTAGCTACAGACTACTACATTGTAGAGATCTAGCTACAGACTACTACATTGTAGAGATCTAGCTACAGACTACTACATTGTAGAGATCTAGCTACAGACTACTACATTGTAGAGATCTAGCTACAGACTACTACATTGTAGAGATCTAGCTACAGACTACTACATTGTAGAGATCTAGCTACAGACTACTACATTGTAGAGATCTAGCTACAGACTACTACATTGTAGAGATCTAGCTACAGACTACTACATTGTAGAGATCTAGCTACAGACTACATTGTAGAGATCTAGCTACAGACTACATTGTAGAGATCTAGCTACAGACTACATTGTAGAGATCTACAGACTACATTGTAGAGATCTAGCTACAGACTACATTGTAGAGATCTAGCTACAGACTACATTGTAGAGATCTAGCTACAGACTACATTGTAGAGATCTAGCTACAGACTACATTGTAGAGATCTAGCTACAGACTACATTGTAGAGATCTAGCTACAGACTACATTGTAGAGATCTAGCTACAGACTACATTGTAGAGATCTAGCTACAGACTACATTGTAGAGATCTACAGACTACATTGTAGAGATCTAGCTACAGACTACATTGTAGAGATCTAGCTACAGACTACATTGTAGAGATCTAGCTACAGACTACATTGTAGAGATCTAGCTACAGACTACATTGTAGAGATCTAGCTACAGACTACATTGTAGAGATCTAGCTACAGACTACATTGTAGAGATCTAGCTACAGACTACATTGTAGAGATCTACAGACTACATTGTAGAGATCTACAGACTACATTGTAGAGATCTAGCTACAGACTACATTGTAGAGATCTAGCTACAGACTACATTGTAGAGATCTAGCTACAGACTACATTGTAGAGATCTAGCTACAGACTACATTGTAGAGATCTACAGACTACATTGTAGAGATCTAGCTACAGACTACATTGTAGAGATCTAGCTACAGACTACATTGTAGAGATCTAGCTACAGACTACAAGACTACATTGTAGAGATCTAGCTACAGACTACATTGTAGAGATCTAGCTACAGACTACATTGTAGAGATCTAGCTACAGACTACATTGTAGAGATCTAGCTACAGACTACATTGTAGAGATCTAGCTAGATACATTGATAGCTAGACAGACTACATTGTAGAGATCTAGCTACAGACTACATTGTAGAGATCTAGCTACAGACTACATTGTAGAGATCTAGCTACAGACTACATTGTAGAGATCTAGCTACAGACTACATTGTAGAGATCTAGCTACAGACTACATTGTAGAGATCTAGCTACAGACTACATTGTAGAGATCTAGCTACAGACTACATTGTAGAGATCTAGCTACAGACTACATTGTAGAGATCTAGCTACAGACTACATTGTAGAGATCTAGCTACAGACTACATTGTAGAGATCTAGCTACAGACTACATTGTAGAGATCTAGCTACAGACTACATTGTAGAGATCTAGCTACAGACTACATTGTAGAGATCTAGCTACAGACTACATTGTAGAGATCTAGCTACAGACTACATTGTAGAGATCTAGCTACAGACTACATTGTAGAGATCTAGCTACAGACTACATTGTAGAGATCTAGCTACAGACCACATTGTAGAGATCTAGCTACAGACTACATTGTAGAGATCTAGCTACAGACTACATTGTAGAGATCTAGCTACAGACTACATTGTAGAGATCTAGCTACAGACTACATTGTAGAGATCTAGCTACAGACTACATTGTAGAGATCTAGCTACAGACTACATTGTAGAGATCTAGCTACAGACTACATTGTAGAGATCTAGCTACAGACTACATTGTAGAGATCTAGCTACAGACTACATTGTAGAGATCTAGCTACAGACTACATTGTAGAGATCTAGCTACAGACTACATTGTAGAGATCTAGCTACAGACTACATTGTAGAGATCTACAGACTACATTGTAGAGATCTAGCTACAGACTACATTGTAGAGATCTAGCTACAGACTACATTGTAGAGATCTAGCTACAGACTACATTGTAGAGATCTACAGACTACATTGTAGAGATCTAGCTACAGACTACATTGTAGAGATCTAGCTACAGACTACATTGTAGAGATCTACAGACTACATTGTAGAGATCTAGCTACAGACTACATTGTAGAGATCTACAGACTACATTTAGATTTTACATTCAAATTCATCTCTATAAACACTATTTTGAACTAGTGGTAATAAAACATATGTCAATTTAACTACATGGTTTGAACTTAAAATTCATTCTTAATTTAAATATGAAGAAAATAATATGAAGAAAAACTACACAGCAAAGTTTGCTAAAGAATTTTCTTTAGCCAAAGCTTTTTCACTAGAAATACAATGTTGAATGTTACTCTCTTTGTACTAAACTACACCATTACCGTACATTAGCTACTAATAGAGACACTATGACTATTATTTTAACTAAACTTATACAGTACGAAAATAGATATGCTGAACAGCATTCAAGTTACAAATAATGTAAAAGAGTTTGTTTGATGGCAACTCTGTGGGGGCAGACTTAATTATGAACAACACTTACCTGAATTCTCTTTTTTATTTCAATATTTTGTTTTTTCAATTTTAGAAGAGCGTCTTTGAGTACATTTGTTGCGTCTACTCCTTCATTAGTGCTTATATTGATTTGAATTATGCGTTCCATGGGGTGGGGGACAACATAGCCGCAGATTTTGACAGACTCGCTGGAAAAGAAAAACTAAATTAGATCAGTATGAAAGATTTAATTTGCTAATTTAGTAATGATGTCTCATTATGTTTATTTAGGAACACAAAAAAGAGAAATTAATATGTTTCAGTTAATATTTATAATTATTTAACATATTTTAGTTAATATTTAGCTAACACAAATTGTTAATATTTTAGATATTTCATAACTAATGTGAAAGATCATAAATAAATGATACACATATGTTTACAAGTTACATATGAGAACTCAACTATCAATTATTTAGCTACCAGAAAGAGGTATCTAACTTACGTAAGATTGGCATACAAGTTTTGTCATTTTTAAAACATTCAAGTATCTAAATTAGGCAACTGTCTGTATCAAAATTAGGCAACTGTCTATATCAACTGCTAGAAACTACTATTACAAGTAGCTATGGATTGAATGGAAAAGAATTATTGGAAATTTTTAAATTAATTTTTAACAAGAAATATATTACTTCAGGTAGCTAATTGTAGTATCTGGATACTTTCTGGTAACTGTGGTATCTGGTAGCTAATTGAGTAGTTACCAAGAACATGAAATATTAATTGGTCTCTAACTCACTAGCTATAGTGACCAATATGCAACTAAGGGAACAGAAAAGTTGCTCCATGAACCAAGTCACATACCATCAATAGCTGACAATATTCATGGATGCAGAAAAGCTACTCTGTGAATGCAGGCACCAAAGAAGGTAACGAAAGAGGGACAAAAGTACTAATGGAGGGTTGATAGTAATGAACCTACAGATTTAAAAGTAGATTCTAGCACTAGTAGACAACACTGAAAAGGGCATTACAACTAGAGAAATCTCTAATCCAAAGGAAAATATTTTCAGAATGAGAGATTGCACCACTTCCAAATGAAGCCCTTAAAATGACAATAGAAACAAATTACTGAATGTAGCTACTTACTCCTGACTGAGAATATGTTTGATTGCATTACCAAGTGTGTCATCCTCATCTTGAACAATGAATGTTTGATTGTGTTCACTTTGATTGGGACCAGGCACCTGAAACAGAAAAAATTACTTAACTCTTGAATTTACTTGCATGTAAATTCAGAGTTAGTGTGAAATTCTTTGACAGTTCTACTCCAACACAGGAAAAATGGCCATAGTCATGAAAAAAAGAAGATATATTCAATGGTTTTCATACATTTCATGAAATGAATTTCAACTTGAATATTAATATATTTATTAACAAACAGTGAAACAATTATTTGTTTCCAAGTGCTGGATAACTAATTTAATAGCAACCTGATTGCTGTAACGAAATACCAATCTCTGAAAAAATCTATCTAATACCATCTAGATTAGCTAATTAATCTAAACTAACTACACAAAGAAAAAAAATAGATGTTATCTAATCATCAGTAAACACAAGATTTGTAACAAAATTATAACTGGCAAGACTTATTGGAAAAGTGTCATTCTTCCCTCACTTTAGTGTGAAACTTCACTGGTAGTTAGTATGGAACAAGTGGAAACTGAAAAAATTGTAGAGATGTGTATGAGTGGAGACTAAAATTGGAGGAGCAGGACATGTTGCATCACTGCACTGCAAGGAGACTTTGGTGCCTCAAATACCATTTCAAGGGATATGAAGACCAACTTGATGTTTGCAAGATGTGGGATGAAAGGGGAAACATGATAATTAACAAAGAATGTATTGTGTGATATAGATGAAAAGGGCTATAATAATTTGGCAAAAAATTAATAGAATATAATTATATAAGTGAAATTGAAAGTCGATGAAATGAACCAATGGCATGTGAATTGGTTTCATAGGCAGATAAACTGGATGTGGTGAGATGGAGAAAAGGAATGGAGCTGACCAAATTTAAATTTATATACTAAATAATACTGAATAGAAATAGAACAGGTAAATTTTATGACAATGCAAGAGAATTTGTTCTGTTGTTTAGAGCACGTAGCAACTCTCTGAATCTAGGATAGAGGGAGAGGCTTCTTGGAGGAAATTGTGATGGCAAGTTGTGTGGAGAAAGGGAGGAAACTAGAACATTTTGTAGTGAATATGACTATCAGCATAGTTTAAATTTAGAGATAAGACCAATGCTGAGATTTTGATTTCTAGTTAGGATGGTGATGTGGAACAAAACAAATTATTTCTGGTAGCAATTTGAAAGAGAAGGGACAGGGTGGAGGAGATGAGGGAGAGTGCAAGATAGAAAAATAGGCAAACAGACAGATTAGTAGTTAGATTATTGTGCTGTTGTGAATGTGTGATTTATTTGTCAATCAGAAGAGTATTACTTATTGTTTTTATCTTAGAGACCGATGATAAAGGTTTGAAATTAGTCAATTCAATTGATGCTCAATATCAACCATAAAGTGAATAGTTTAAACCTTTTCAGACTGTGAGTCTCTTTAGAAACCTTCAAAAGAGAAGCACAACCACAAAATTAAGTCCTGTTTCCTACTTTCAATGGCCCTGAGATGTACTGAGGCAAATCAGTGGGACAAAATAAAACAATAGGTAGGTATTAACTTTTAACTCAAGTGTATTTTACATGGTTACACAATAAAATGGATCTATGTATGTCTTCAATCTGCTGTGGTCAAGTAGAAAGGTAGACAGATGAGGTGAGCATTAGTAAAATTCTTCCTTGAAGATGTGGAGAGTACTTGCAATCAGAAATTGGTGGTTGGAAATATTTTCTTTGCTGTAATATCACTAAAGCAAAACATCAATCCTTATATACTTAATCCAGTCATCCAAGAGATGTGTTAAAACTATGTATAGGATATGATTAGCTATTGATATGAGCTTCATGTAGCAGACCTGTGGCTTCACACATTTTAGTAGCTAGCTACTGTTTAAATAACAAGTCACTACTTACACATCTCAATGAAGCAATAACTTTGTAGCTCTATCTTTGTAATGTAAGGCAGTCCATTAACAAATCATAATACTTCTCCAAAATATAGAGCATCTACAAATAGTACCCCAAGACTGTATTGTATCTCTTGCACTCCACCTTTCTGATGTAAGGCAGCTCATGAAAGAAATAGCAGTACTTCCCAACCCCTTGCTTGAGAAGTATTGCTAGTTGTTTGATGAGTTGTCGTACATCAGAAAAGTGGAGTGGACAAAAAATTAGGATTAGTTTAATATTTTGAGCTATATCTTCAGTTAAGATTGTAAGCAAAATTAAATACTATAAGAAATGTTACAGTTATATTAAAATTGTATTCGCATGTGTCCACATTTAGGTTCTCAGTGTCATTGCAATAAATAACAACTTCTCAATCATAGATATCCTACGAGATGTCAATTGAGCTTCTAAAAGATTTGAACATTGAGGCAATTATTGCGTCTTGAAAAACCTTTTGGCTTCAGTCCCACTAGGAATATGGAGGAGAGTCAGTATCAGGTCATCATCTTTGAACTCTCTGATTATCTCGAGGAATGCGTAAAGAGATTCTGGCACCGGGGCCTGTACCAACTGGTAGTCCTTCATTGTGAACTCAAACTTAATTCTTGTGCCATCATGCAGATAGTCTAGCTCCACAGGATTGCCCCCAAGAGTGAACTTAAAGCTCTTGTTTCCAAAACCAATCTTTGTGATGATCATGTAGGTGTTATTTCCTTTATCTTTGATCTTATATCTTGGCTTGAGCAAATTTATGATAAAGCGCTTTATTCTGGAAGTTCTTACAGCTTCAAGAAACTTTAAGATTTTGTCACTTTGGTGCCTATATTTCTCAGTCTGGATAAAATTGTAATATCAAACAATCTAGTTGCTTTAATTTATCATGGTAATCCAGACCAAGAAATATAGGCACCAAAG